>OZ005654.1:268384281-268619281 GCA_963930645.1 Salticus scenicus
TTCTATTTAGCAAAATAACAAGTTATTGGTAATTCAAGATTTTTCCTAACATGGAAAAATGAAGTTAAATTTCGTATCCGTTCGAGTATGTATCGCAAATGTTAAAGCCATATTTTCGACAAAATGTATGATAACTTTTCTTAATGTACTATGAAAAGACAAACTTTTTATTTTTCTAAATGATTAACAACAGTTAGATCCGTTTAAATTCGTAAAAAGTAACATTTTTGTTTATCAAAACATGGTTTTGTTCTTTTAAATACAAATGGAAATTTTTCTGTGAACGAAAATAATGGGTTATACACTACAAATAACAATATACAAAGTTGCATTTTTTTTATTCGCACATGTTTAAGCTGAAAATTTATAAATTAAGACAAATATAGCCAACACCTACCCCTATTTCATATATATTTCCTACATAACAACAGATTTGAAATCCATAAAAAAAATATTTTTTTAAATAGTTATTTAAAATAAATAGTAGTTCTTATAAATGCATCTAAATAAACATATAAATGTAAAATAAATAAGTAAATAAATAAATTTTACTAATTGGTTTTTATTAGTAGTTTAGATTTTAATATAATATGCTAATTATGTACTTGATGTAAACATTTTCATCTTCCATTTTGTATTATTATTGTACTCCCCTCTTTTTGTTTTATATAACATTTAAAACAACAGTGTATTTCAGAAAAATAATCTCTTCTAATAATGACATTTATAATTAAATAAAAAACAATTTCATTCATCTGTACTTTTTTAATTAATTAATAAAATTCAACAAGGCTTGAATAATGTAAAAAGTATATAATTTTATACAACACACAAAATATTCAATATTATAAATCACTAAATAAATAAACTTTCCTTTGGAGTGATAAAGAGAAAATGAATTGCAAATACAGAGAAAATTAACATTTACACACCATTAATTTTAAAATTTAATGAACAAAAAAAAATATTTGTTTTTAGACAAATATGCACGGTTACACATTTTAAAATTCGTATTTAAAAATTTTAAATAATTTACTGAAAATGAAGGAAATATAAATCTTTCAGTTAAAAATTTACAAAAAAAAAAAAAAAAAAAAAAAAAAAAAAATACAGAAAACGGAAAGAGTGTAAAAGTATGAAGGATTATCTTAATGACTTTTAGAATATTAAAATGAGAAAATTATACAATATTTTCTGCTCTTAAAATTTTGTTAAATAAACATAAGTAAGATTAGTATTGCACAGAAAAGGTATTTGCACATTACTATAAGAAAAGTAATGGTGTCATATTATTAATCTAAGTGAGTATTTTAAGTAGTAATTATATACTAAAAAAATCTTTGGTAAATCAAAGGAGTAGGAATTAAATAGAATTGTGTAGGGACTTAGGTCTTGGTAGGATGCCTTCATCAGGGGTATTTCTAAAGTGTACTTACTGGTATTCCCGCAAGAACTTCCTAAATGAGAGGATTTATTACATTTGGGCCTATTTTCACTAATTTATGTTTAAATATATGTTTTCAGTTTGCAGTAATAGTTAACCTTTAAATGCAGAGTGTTGCCTTTCAGCAACATACCCAATCTTGTCTCCTAATGTATTATTAAAATAATATTAAAGCGCTAAAGCCTCATGTTTGCCAATTGGCAACAAATTGCTTTTTATCTGTAAGCAATAGTTAAAATGAACCACGAGTTTTTAAAGTATTTTTCCCGTGATTTATTTAAGAGAGGAAAGAATTAAAACATCTTTAAATTGATTTAAAAATAATCAAGCATTTAAGGGTTATGTAGAAGAATGAATGTAATTGCTGTATAAAGTAATATGAAAAGCATACGTAGAAAAATATTTTTTATCGAAAGATTACGTGAATAGACAACATTATTAAAATTTTACAATGTTTGCGAATTGTATATAAATATATATATATGTATATATATATATATATATATATATACAACAATGATAAAATCAATTAAAAACAGATGTCAGTATGCAAGAGATGAAAACATGTAACTATTTCTGCCAGAAACTAATTAATAGAAGAAATACATTGTTCTTCAAATCTTTAATTTACAATTAATTTATAATCTTCAATGTGTTCTTAACAATCTTTAATTTATTCTCTGATGCAGATTATTTACTTTATTTAAAATTCTGATACCATACTCTGAAATAATCTGCACATTTATAAAAACAAATGAAATATTCTTTAACGTTTCGTTAATTCTTTAGTATGTATTCAGAGAAATGTTATATAAGAAAAACTTAAAAAATAATATGAAAATTTCAAACAGTTTTATTTATTTATTTTAATTTTAATTTTAATTTAATTTTTTTTGCCATAAAGTTTGTCAAATCATTAGCCTCCTAAACTAGATGCCTGTCGCATTGCTCGGAAACTTGGCAACAGTTGAAGCGGTAGACAGTGCCGCCTGGCACAGATTTCGAGATTTTTTTATTCAACAGCCACAAAAATTTTTAAAAGTGAGATATGATACACATAAAAGGCGAATAGAATCGAAGAAACGACGATTATATATATCATATATCACTTCTTAAAATTATTGTTGACAGTTGAATAAAAAAATCGCGCGATCTCTACCAGGTGGCGCTGTCTACCGCTTCAACTGTTACCAAGTTTCCAAGCCACGCGACAGGCGTCTAGTTTAGGAGGCTATGGTCAAACATATATACATATATATTAACACTTTTGTGACCGCATGATTTCGTCTTTTTGACAGTAAGGTCCGCCTGTGGGCGTTATTCAATCACGTTACAATATTTCAGAACAAAAGTTTCGGTATTCACATTTACAATACAAATGAATATACATTATAAGCATATTCTTTCCAATCAATGTATTTGTATCCATAGCATATTTCATTGTAAAAATAGGAATATTGGGTATATACTAAAGAAATAAATAACATACAAACTGGGAAAAATAACGCCCATTGGTGGAGCGATACTTTACTTACGACACCACTGTGGTGTCGCCGGATGGCATAGTGTAAATAATCCAAAACATTCTCCAAAAATAAATAAATTAATAAATAAGTAAAATAAAATAAATACAATAAAATAAAACTTAATTGCAAATTAATTGTTTAAAATACTATTGGGGAATACGCGAATAAAACATATATATATATTTATTATAATTTTGATAATTCTATAACAAAGACAGCGGGAAAAACTTGTATCTCTTTAATTGATATTAATTAGTTTATTATCTACTTTAAATTATGTGTATAGAACAATTTAAAATTAAACCCTTTCTACAAATAGTTTTTATTTACATCTTTTTAAAATTGTCCTATTTTTATGCATGTATAATTAAATTGTTTATTAAAACAAGTAATATTTCCTGTTTTTTTTTTTAAGTAGACTCCCTTTAAGTAACTTAAAATATATGTTGGGCAAAAAAAATACTTAAAAACTTAAAAGTAAAATGAAAAAAAAAAAAAAAAAAAAAAAAAAAAAAGGAAAAGAAAAGAAGTATATATATGAACTACAATTCTGCTAAACAATTTTTAATTTAATTTAATATAGCGGAGATCAGAAATAGTTGGCATAAGGGGATAGTTGACGCACAACTATTATTTTCAGCCCTGCGGAGCTAGAGCGCTGTCATATTAAGTGTAGAGAATGTATAAGCACTATCTATAAGCACTAATAAGTATTTGGACAATTTCGAATTTAGATGGTTTGAAAATACATAGAAAAATTTTTTAGGAAACACCTTGAAACTTTGGTAGTTAAAAGGACATGTTGTACGTCCTATATTACAACAAACTTTGTGTACCAGTAAAAAATTAAACAAAAATCAAAATGTTTTGGACCATCCAGCAAAAATTTTAAATGCGTTCTGGCTTTAGCATATGATTATGATGATATTTCTCATTATTTGTATACATTTGTGTGAGGCTACCACAGATATTCATAAAGATACAACGTTTCATTAAAAAAAAATCTTTTCTAGTTATAATACGTAGGATTTTAATCCCAGTGCAAAGACATTTTTAGGAAATTTGGCATACTACAATCAGAATACAAAATGTTAAATATCTTACAAAATATGAGCATTTTTTCTAAATATTTTTTAACTATGCATGAGCTTTTCTCTTACATTTAATTTTTTTAATTTAAATTTCGCTGATTATTTGCTTTTAAATATCTTTAATTTCGAAACTAATTTCGGAAATCTTCATAGCGTGATAGAATATTTTACTTTTACTTTTTTGAATTTAAAGGTATCTGGTGGAAAAATATCTTTCGTGTCTTTATTTTATTAAGAAAGGTTTACAGTTTCCTTTATTTGTTACTTAAAGAAATAATAAAATTCTTGTACAAATAAAGTAAATGTTATAAAGTAAATAATATTATTTTTCTTGTAGCATATTCTTTTATTTTACTGCATTAGTTTTTTACATGTAGGTTGGATTTACTTGTAAATTTTATGCAGTATGAAGCATTTGAAGACGTTAGAACACGAGTATTATAATTAAAAAAAATTCTCTCTTTTATATATTACATTATCGTAATTCCACAAATATATAAATCATAATTCCATAAATATATACATATATACATATATAAATATTACCTTATGAATATCAATATATTTTTGTATTACTCTCTTAAAAAGTGATTTTTTTAATAATACATTGTTTGTGCATTGTGTAATTTTTTTTTCTCTCCTCCACATTACATTTTCTTATTTCTACAAATATATAAATCATATGTATTAAACACAAATATATTTTTATAGTACTGCGTTAAAATGTAGTTTTGTTCTTATAATACACTGTTTGTACACTGTTTGTGTAATTTTTTCCCTCTTACATATTACATTATTTTACTTCCAAAAATATATAAATCATAATTCCATAGATATGTATATATTACATAATATAAATATTACTATATGAATATCAGTATATTTTTTATAGTACCACCTTACAAAAATAGGTTTGTTCTTACAGTACAATGCTACCTAAATGAACACATAAATTTATGCAGCATAATTGTGATAAAATACTAAAATCAAATACATTGGTGAAAATCTTGTTATATTAAAATTTTAAAAAGCAATATCTTTGGACTTACATCACTTGTATTATGAACTCTACATATGTTTCATTTGCTCCAAAGAAAATGCTCGCATTTGTTCAATCTAAACCGAAGAAATATATACATACATTATTCATTTTAAGCAAATAGATCTTTGACATCACTTTCATAGAAGAATTAATATAAAAGACCATTTATTCATGTGTGTCATTCAAGTTCTTTCTTTCCCTCTCGATTATAAATCACTAGGGGAATCAGTTTGTTTAGCTAATGCAATTAATCTTCGCTATTAATTTTCGTTCCCCTAAAAGAATACTTTTTTATGTATTTCATGGAACGGCAGTAAATTTAAATGGAAAGGTCAAAAGCTTTAAAGTGAATCAAACATTATAATAAAAGCTTCTTATTTTGCATTTAGTTAAATATGAAACTTCACTTTTAATTTCTTGAACAAATATTTAAATACTATTCGTTAATTTATACCTATTAAATTCTGAACGTTCTTTAAATAATGAAAACCACCATTCTCATTAATTCTCATTTATTAGTTTAAAGAGAAGGTTAATGTACTCATATTTATTTGGTAAAATTCAAACAGGTGTTTTATATTTTATTGGAAAAATTATGATTGCCATAAAAGATATTTTATGTTTAATATTTTAACCACTCTATTATTGGAATCATGATTAGTAACAGTACAGCAGTACTAGTAGGGGTAGAAGTATTAATTAGCATTTATCAGTTTAAAGAGAAAGCCGATGTCTTCAGATTTTGCTAGTAAAATTCAAACAAGTGTTTTACATTTTATTGGAAAAAAATATGATTGCCATAAAAATCTTTCAAGTTTCATATTTCAACTACCCAATTACACTAGTCGACATTTTTTTTTTTTTTTTTTTTTTTGGGGGGGGGGGTAACAGAAATGAAATTAACTATTTTCAACTTATTCTGTAGTGCAGAATTAAAAAATAATAGGGGAAAATCTGTAACACGTACAGTTTTTTTGTTATGACTAGTTAATCTGTAATGGAAGCAATGTACAAAAGCCTTTAGAAGACATGCATTATTACTATCAATATTATTAATTTAGCATGGAACACTGTTAGTTTGGAGATAATATACATATTGTAGAACATAAAACATGGAAAATACCCTAAATGATTGAATTACTATAATTTTTTTCTCTTATGCGATGTCAAATCTTCTATTTTAAGAAACCAGCACTAATCACCCATCATTCCTGGGTACCAGCGACCTTGATATTGGATTTCCATAGTTCTAATATCTTGGTGGAATCTTTCCCCTTGTTTGTCACTAACCTCTCCAAGAGTTTCTGGAAAGAAATCCAAATGGGAATGTAAAAAAATGTATTTTCAGTGACATCCGGCATCCCATGGCTTGGTTAGGACTTAAGAAGCTCTACTACTAGAATGATGTAATTTTCATCTTTTCTGTTTCCTAAAAATCCTTTCACCACCTTCAGAAATGATTTCCAAGCTTCTATTTCCTTTTGATTAAATTTTTCTTTAAAAGCAGTGTCGCAAGTCAATTTTCTAATTTCAGGTCCTATAAAAATACCCTATTGAAGTTTGACTTCGCTTAATTATGTAAGAAGTCCTTTTAAATATTTAAATCCCTTCACTTTCTTTGACCTTCAAAAATTTTTTAATTAGTCCTAATTTAATGTGAAGGGGTGGAAGAAGAATCTTTTCCGATTCAACAAGAGGGAACGTTATACTTAACGTTATTAGTTCCAGGTTAGAAAAATGTTCTACTAGGCCATATATTTTTTACAAAATTTTGCTCTGGTTCTCTGCTATCCCATAAGCATAAAAAACAAAAAGTACTTTGTAAAACCACTCTGAAGACCCATTAATACAGCGATGACCTTTAAGTCTCCACAGATCTGCCAACAGAAATCTTTATATTTAATTGCCTTTAGAATAGTCTCCATGTTGGCACACGTTTCTTTCATCGAAGCTGAATAAACAAGTGATATTGACGGATTCTTATTTACATTATAAAGTAATACAGCTTTTAAACTATGTTTAGAAGAGTCAATAAAAATGCGCCATTTTGAAGGTTCCTGCGCAATTTGTAATTTCTTCATTTATCCATCTATGTCGAAACAAATGCAAAAAGAACCTTACATTCTGTAAAACGCTAAGTATACTACATTTCTTTTTCGGTAATATGTAACGTTGTTCCACCTGCTAACAGATTCCACTCTTGCAATCTAGAGCCGAGAAGATCCGCCTGTTGTTTTGATAAGCCCAGTTCAAGTACCAAATCATTAATTTTGTTTTGACGTATAAATTGAGGTTCATGTGATATCTCAAGTCTAAACTTAGCGTCACAAGTATCTTCAGATGCATCTATATTTTCATCGGAATCTTCATCTATGTCACTCATCTCTAGAATGTTATATTTCCAATTGAATGGTGGAGTTGGTATCGGTAAGCCTTCTCCATGAGGTACAGGTAGGCTGGCAGATGGGATATTTGAATATTCAATTTTATTTATTTATTTATTTATTAATATCCTTCTGTGTTTGTAAGACATAAGTAGCAATCATCAAAATGATTAGAAGGTTCACGCTACACCATAGGAACAGTAAATGGCATAGATTTTTTTTTTTTTTTTTTTTTTTTTTTTTTTTACTTTCATTTACTGAACAAGAGTCACATTGCAGCTTACACAGCACACATGAGGAGCCGAACTTTTATCTTGATTACCAATTTTGAAACCAAAATACAAAAAATAGGCTTTTTTTTATTTCCTGTGTTAAATGTCTACCTTTGGATTTTAATATGAATCGTCCACAAATATAGCAAAACCTATCGAGTACGGTTTTATAAGCTCTACGCTGAAAACTTGCCATTTTGAACATGAAAATTTATGAAACAGCACAACCATACTTAACAAATAATATCTGTTAACTAGAATACCAGAAAAAAAAAAAAAAGAAAAAAAAAAAAAAGAAAAAAAAAAAAAAACGGATAAGATACGAATACAGGGTTGTCAGCACGAAAGGTTACCTTGTGTGATATTGTGAAAATCATAAAAGAAATAGTGTAATTGGTCATTTTCTGATACTCTAACAAAAGAAATGGGACGTGGTGGGACTTTTTTACTTGCAGATATTTAAATAAAAATCGGAATTAATAATAAAAATAATAATTTGACCGTTGTTACCGAACCACTGTAGACCAGTGTTAAATAATAGTAGGGATAGAAAGTATTACTAATTGAGATATATTTAAATATTCATAAATATAAAATCAGTTGTATCAAATAATGACTGGTGTAAGAAATACAAACAGCAAATTCTAAATTAGGTTTTTTTTATAACTTCTAAATACTTAACCATTTATAAATGACCGGACACTGCCAATTTGAAACCTTTTGATAAATATTTGCAAAGTAAAGAAATTATCTTGAAGATTCAGAACTATAAGGAACTGTCATACCTCATATATTTCAACGAAAAAATTTCCCCTAAAGCAAAAATGAGGGTATTAGTAAAGAATTAAAGGAATAACAAAATATATTGGATTACCCTGTACAAAGTAACGTTTGAAATTCGTTCTGGCTGTAGCATGCGATTAAGAGACTATTTTTAATTACCTGTATTCATTTGTATAAGACTAGATCTGATGGAGATATAAAGATTTCATTCAAAATAATAGCATTTTTTTCATTACTAGACGTAGTGTAATAAACACAATGCAAAGCCGTTTTTAGGAAACTTGATATACAATATTAGATACAACAAATTATAATCAGGATATAAAAATACAGAATACCAAATGAAATAATATCATTTTATGAAATATGCACAAGGTTGAAAGAAGTTCCATTTGCATAATTTAGTCATCTGAAAATACCAAGAAAACATCGTGAGAATTTTAAACGATATAATCGATATGACTTAAAATTCAGTTCTTCAATAAATAAATAAATAAATAAATAAATAAAATAAACTATAAAGATGTTTACACAAAGTTTTATTTTGATTGAGTCAATAAATATAGTTTTTATTTGCAAGAAAAGAACTAATATTCAGTTAAGTCAATCAACAATAACTTTTTGAATTTCCCCGATATTTAATTTGGTTGGCTGATATACATGGCTAATAAATTATACAAATGAAATTTTGTTAACCCTTGTGCATATACACAGTTAAAAATTATTTACTAAACATGTTATATTCTCATTGTTGTACGTTGTGTTTAATAGAGTAAGTTAAATTTACTAAAAATGGATTTCATACCCTGTATGTTATAATAAAACAAGAACGAAAAATCATGCGGTACGCACGAATTATTAATACTTTTCATCTGTACGTACTTGTTGTATCAAATAACTTTCAATGATTTTTGCCTACGTTATAACACAACGTACAGACAGAATCTCTGAAAGGTATATTGATAGTCTAATTCAATTTACAATCACTCTTAAAAATTGTTGGAAATTGTTAAAAATACTTAACACAAAAGAAAAGGCATATTTTAAATTCTAATTAAAGCCCTTAATGCAACTGAATATTTCATTGTAACCCTGTAAATCTGAAGTTTAAATGTATCATACTCGATACAAAACAGTATTTTATCATATTAACAATAAATGTCAATTTCTCTATGATTTTACAGTAGAATGTTATTTAAGTGTGATTTATAAAAATGTCTCCCATAAAACGCAATATATTGGTATTTTTTGGGTGTCCCTGTACACAAAGAGCTTGTAGCGAATCTATTAATGCCACGTTAAATAGATAACACTCCATAGCAAACAAGAATAACATTATTTTTTAATTCTGAAAATATTAATAGACGCTGGGGGCGAGCAGACGGACAGATTGACAGTCGGACAGACAGTTACACAAACTGAAATCATATTTATATTTAAAAATTGTTAGAAAGTGTTAAAAACGCTTAAGGTAAACGAAAATGCAATTCCAGTAAATTTCCAATATACGTCTTCAATGTAACTGAATATTTCTGTGTGGCCCTGTAAATCTAATGCTAATCACACTGCATTCTTTAGAAAATATTCTTTTGTGCATATAAATAACATCACATTTCAAATTCATTAAGATTTCTGCAAAGTAAAGTTATAAAAAGTCGTTTATAGAAATATCTCTTATAAATTACAATGCATTGGACTAATTTTGGGTGTTCCTATGCACAAAACAATGGCGGTATTTATTACATTTTCTACAGAAAACATACGATAGTGAACTTGAATAACAAATTTCAATTTCATTAAGATTTACGTAAAGTAAAGATATTAAAATATGTTTTACAAAAATACCTTTCGTAGAACACAATGGTTTGGAATACTTTCGGGTACCCCTGTACACAAATCAGTAGAAATATTCACTCCACTTTCAATAGAGAACACTCGGTAGTGAACTTTAATAACGTATATCAGTTTCAAGAAACTCCACTAATATTTACGGGAGTTAGAGCGCGGACGGACAGGGGAACCGAAAACACTTTTCAACCTTGTTGGAAAATGTTAAAAAGAGCAATTTTTTTTCTTTAAATAAACTTTTATATCTCTTTAAATGCATGTGCTAGTCTTATACAAATAAATAAAAATAATTAAAAGCAGCCTCATAATCACAAGCTACAGCTTGGTAGCATTTCAAGCATTCCTTTTTACTTAGTGGTGTCAATTAATCTGTTTATTTTTTTCTGTCCACATTTTGCTTTCAGATCAAAATTTTCGCTAAAATATTTGATGCGTAAAATGGTCTATATTCTCATATAGTTATTATATAATTCATAAAGTACTTATTTTAAGTGCATAAGAAAATGCTTGCAATATATATAACATCCTGTTATTCTATATATCTATATCTATCTATCTATCTATCTCTATATATATATATATATTAGTTTATTTTTCATTTTCCAGTTCATTCTCAATAAATAACCTGTTATGTATCTTAAATAAATAAATAAAGAACTGAAAAATTTACATTTTAAGTTATCATATTTCAAATAGCCGTTGCTGCATGAAATTTATATTGAATGCATGAATATTTACATTTTAAAAATTCTCTTGTTGAGAGTACTTGTAAACAATATTTATATACATGCAGGAATGGAAAATTGGTACAGAATTCATACCACAAAAAAAAAAAAAAAAAAAAAAATGAAACAAAATTTTCCTCTTCTTTAACCAACGGTTTTATTGGTACTGAAATATTTTAAACGAATACTGGTTTTTTATTTTAAATATTTTAACCGAATACTGTTCTGCGCCAGTTTTCCAGCATTGCATACGTACTAAAACCTGTAAATTAATGACATTAAAATAAAGCGTCACTACTTTATGTGCCATTACAGATCTAAGGTAAATTTATTATGCAGTCTTTTCTGCAAAAATGTAATCTACTGTTATGTAAATGACAACATAAAAATTTAAAACTTAAAATTGAAATTAAATAAAATTATCAATATATATATATATATATATATATATATATATATTATATATTTTTTAATAAAACCTTAATAAAAAAAATCATAAAACTACGTATAGACATATTTATTTATACCCCTTTGTCTCTAGAGTGACACTCATCCGTATAGTTTTGCCCAACAATTTTAAAAGTGCAAGGAGAGGTGTAATCTGCCTCTCTGTGTTTCGAGTCACGTTTGCATGGGAAAAAATATATTAATCCGTTCAGAATTCCTTGTCAGAAAAAAACAAGTTCGTCTTTTTCTTATTTATTGAAATTATTGAAATATAAAAGGTAAATATTTCAGCTTTTTCTAACATTACAGTTCTTCTTTTTTCTTTTTTTTTCAGAATAACATAAATTTTAAATTTTAATGAGTTTATTTAAAAAAAATAAATAAATAAACAATCAAATAAATTAAGTCAAATAGTTATCAGCAATCAAAATATTACACAGCTTAGTAAATATAAATATTATTATTATTATTTTAATTAATTAAGTAGTTTTTACTTACTTTTTATTTATTTTCATTTTTTTTTTCATTATCTATTTACATTTACTTTTTCGATTATTATAATACTAAATCCGGGATAGTTTTATTTATTCGAAGTAACATTTGCTAGAACTTAATTTTTTTTCAAAAATGTCGCAGATTGCATTAATGAATTCAGTTGTTATATTTTCAATATTTTATTTTATTTTATTTTATCTTTTGTATTTATTTTCATCTTATATATATGACACTAATATACACACTATACATAATATGGCACTAATCATTATTATCGAATCCAGGTATAACAATTTAGATATTTTACTGTATTTTTTATAGTAAAATAATCTTTGGTACTTACGTCAAACCGTTTTTTAAAGTTATTAACTTTAATTTTTTGTTAACATTTTAGTTTTTATGTTTAATTTTCTACAATTATTTAAATAGAAATAATTAAAATTTTTCTTCAACAATAAGCTTGCAATACGTACAAAAATTAGGACGAATTTCAGAAACCATTTATCAATTTCCTATTTCTATCATCGTTTACTAAACATAAATTAAATATTGAGATTGAATGTGACGTTTTAATAGCCATCTTCACATATGATACTATTTGTGCAAGCCTATATAAAATATTTGGTTTCATGTTGAAATACATGTTACTAGAATAATATTTTAATCAAATCGCATTTATTATTCTATGTTTTTTAAATATAAACTATTTTTCTTTATACTTGGCACAAAATAGATACGAGTTTAGCTAGTGGGGAAAATCTTTTTGATTCTTATACCAGTTTTGACATCACATAATGTTGTTAAATAGGATAGTTTACAGTGAAAAATATGTAAAGAGAGACTCTTTTATAGGTGTTTCTGTTTCAAATTATTTCATATTAACAACAAAATGTACTTGCAACCTTTTTTGCCAGCACATTCGGCTGTAAAAAAAAAAAAAAAAAAAAAAAAAGGTGCTGGTTTTTTTTTTTTTTTTTTTTTTTTTTTTTTTTTTTACAGGAAAGTAGGATTTCCAAAACCGAAATTCTCAATCTTGATGCTACTTGAAAAGTTTTGATCAAATCAAGCAAATAGTTTATGCATGTAGATAATGAAGAAAATTTAAGTACATTATTCTTTAGGGGAAATTTCTAATAGGTGCAACTTAACATATTTTGACTAAAGTAATAAAAAATAAATGTATTTTTCGTGTTCATAAAAGCATATTTCGTATAGAAAATGGGGTGAAAATCATTCACTATCCATTTAAATAACCGCACAGAAAAATTCAAATATATTAAGACTATTCTTGGAAGTTGCTGAAATATACTTAAAGAAAATTTTAAGTGTTTTTTTATATTGTGTTAAATTTAGGTACAGTATGTAGCGTGGTAGTACAATTACCTACAATAATTTATAGACGATATACAGAGCTTCCTAAAATTAAGCGAAAACCTTCTTTTCTTTTAAATACAATTCATGAAAATGCCAAGTCTAAGAAAGCTGCTCTTTCCCATTGATTATGGTAGACACAGTGAATTTCATTTTTCAACTTTTTTGCGATATCTGTAAATTATGAGGTCTACTGAATTCAAAAAACTATTTTTAAGCAGTTGGTATTTGTTTATCATTTTTTCAACATAACTTTTAAACTAATTATAATAATTTCAATTTGGTATTTTGAAGAACAAATGAGGGTAACATTTGAAAAGTTTTATCAATAATGCTAAGTTTCAAGGAGTAATATGTGTAAAAGTTACTTAAGTAATCTGTAAAAATTCTTAATTGCATGAACAGCCTCAAACGCTTTATGAAAGAAATGACTTTATTCAAATGAGAGAGGTCACAGAATTATACACAACCTTTCCGTAAATGATCGGACATTTTCGATTTCAGACATTTTTAAAATATCACAAAAAATTCTGAACAAATCATCTTGAAACTTCAGGATCGTAACAAAAACAAAACATGTTATACCTCATGTACTTCAATTAAAGTTTTGCGCCAAACGTGAAAGGGGTACCATTAAAAATAAAGAAAATTGAAAGTATTAGGCATTACCCTGTACAAAGTAATGCTTGAAATACGATCTGGTCGTAGCATGTGGTTATGGGTCTCTTTCTCCGTTTCTGTATAATTCTTTTAAGTCTCTACCGCATGTAATTAGTGAGATATAAAGGTTTCTTTTAAAAAATACCAAAAATATTTCACTTTTTTAGCTACAACATGCAAGGTATTAAACCCAGTGCAAAACTATTTTAATAATCAAAGCTATATTTTAATAAAACGTCTGAAATCGAATGTGTCCAGTTACTTATGGAAAGGTGTTGCGTGTCACCTAAAATTGTGTATAAAATTTATCATTATTCTCATCTTAGCTTAGATGTTAGTTAGTAATCTGTCTTTATTGTATTTATCTTTGAAAATAAATGTGCGTGAATAAACCACCAATTTATTTTTATAATTAAACTTCCCATCAGCCAATTTTAATTTTAATATTTCTCTGGCAATAAAGTCTTAGTAATAGGATATATATATATGTATATATGTATACTAACAGGCTTTGCCCGCTTCGCTGGCCACTAAATTTAAAGGAAACTCTTTTCTATATAGCTTTATAAAAATAAAATAAAATTAATTACTGAAATTGTTCAAAAGTTCGCTCCAGGTCCCTGCTGCATTCGGCAGCGATTTGGTCATCCACTGCAACTCGGTCGCTTGTCCCTATTACCTGCGACAATAGTTTGCCAATGAGCTTCCATTTAGGTACTTATTATATAACAGTTTCGAAATAGTTAGTATCGAAAAAATTGGAGTTTCCCTTTTATATTTGAATCCGAGTTACATGTGAACAACACTATACGTGTTGTTCACATGTAACTCGGACTGGACTCAAATGTAACTGGGTTTAGACAACATAATATTTGCTTTTACGTTATTCATATGTTTATTTTGTTTATCCAATCAATCATTAAATGACAGCAATTTCACGCCAAATATTACAATATGCTGTGACCGGCTACGTCTGTCGCATGAGACAATTAATTTTTTGTGTTTATATATAATTCATGGGTTGTAAACCTAATAGTACAGCCTTAATATAGTTCTCTTTGGCGGCTTTTGAATTTTTGTCACCATTTTAGACTTAATCCATTGTAACAATAAGACTTAATCCCTTGTAACAATATGCTATAAGCGCTATTTCTGCCATATTTTAGACAACTAATCAATTATGGTTATATATATTTTCCATTAAACATATTTTTATTTATTTATTTAAATATTAATTTGAATTTTTCAAATATTTCTGTTCGACAGCGTGCAAGTGCAGTAACACACAGAGGCTCATTTGTTTGTATGATAAATTAGCATAATGATTATTATATAAAAAAAATAAATAAATAGGTAAACATTATCGTGTTGCACAACTTTATTATGTTGCTCCACTGGCGGCTTTTGAATTTTTGTCGCCATATTAGCGATGGATTTTTTTTTTTTTTTTTTTTTTTTGTATGAAAAGGGGAAGACTATTTTGCTAATAATTTTACCAGACTCTTTTTTGTTTATACATAAGAATCCTTTATATTCTGCTTATATTTTTAATGGTTTTTAGGTTTAGAATAGTGCTTGTTGAAATAAATTTCCTATCTTTAAAACTGCATTTGTTCTGTAAATTTTGTGTAAAAATAAATCATTTATGTTTTTATATATTCGATACGCTACTTAGATTAAAATGGCTGTTGCTATATTAAATTTCTTGTCTAAAAACGTTCGGTATACTTCAACACCAAAATTTAAAAAATCGCCCAGCAGGATCTGTTAATGAAGCTGATAAAATAAAAATATGGTTCATAGAGTTTAAATAATCTATTTAAAAAAACTTTTAAAACCCAAATTATTAATGTATCATATCGCATACATAGATATAGTAATAATATATAGATATATCATTTGGGAGAAAAAAGTGATTCCTTTTCACTCGGGAAAAGACGGCGATTCTACCAAAATATGGCAGTCTTTCCCCGAGTGAATACACACGGGAATACACACGAATGTTTTAGCAAATAAAATTCATGAATAATTTATTTACTAAAGGTGAATGAAAAGCTCCAGATATAGTTTCAAATTCATTCTTCTTTTTTTCCTTTTTTCCTTCAATACCACTTAATGGCTGATTCCAAAGCTTTTTTTTCGGCATCAAAAATCTTTGCACGATAATATGGGGATGATAGATCTATTATATTATTATATCTATGATCACATAATTCTTTTCGAAGATAGAATAAAACTTAATTTGAAAAAAAAAATAATAATAACTTTTGTTTATTAACCAAAATAATTGATGAAATTTGAAATGCAAGTTGGTCTTGTGGGGTACAGGCTGTATATTATATTTTTGTGTTAGTGAGAGAAAATTTAAAAGAATTTGAAAACTGCAATTTTTAATCCCACTTAAAAATCATGTGACTTAATGTGAAGCAGATTTTTCATTTTTTTTTCTCCTAACGGTTTCCATACAATCTCCTGCTGTTGCCACCTAAAATTCATACTTTAGTTAATTTTAAAATATCTAATTGTCCGATTGATAAGCTGTTTAATGCATCGGATTTCCAAAAATTTTCCCTTTCATTTGCTATCTTATTTGTAACGATGCGACTGATATTTCTAATTCATTTTCTTATCTTTCTGATTTATTTTCCTCATTTTAAATAAATGTACGTTATTTTTATTTATTTATTTATTTATTTATTATTATTTTGTCGAAAAAAAATTGGCAACAATTAAATTATGGATAAAATTTTAAAATTTAAATGACTTATTATTTTCACATTTTAATTAATTAAGAAAAAACTAATCATCCGATTGATAAGCTGTTTAATGCATCGGATTTACAAAAATTTTCCCTTTCATTTGCTATCTTATTTATAACGATGCGACTAATATTTCTAATTTATTTTCTAATCTTTCTTATTTATTTTCCTCATTTTAAATAAATGTACGTTTTTTTTTTTTTTTAATTATTATTATTTTGTCGAAAATAATATTGGCAACAATTAAATTATGGATAAAATGTTAAAATCTAAATGGCTTTTTTATCAGAAATTAGAAGGTTATCATTTTTACATTTTAATTAATTAAGAGAAAACTAATCAAAAATTCGAAAATCTGACTTCGATGTGCACAATGACCTTTCGGGGGGCACCTTTGTGTTAAATCTCGTGACTGTCCGAGCTACTGTTTTCGAGATCAGTGAAATATACACATATTGCTCACTTAATAGTATAAGATATTGTATGATCTAATGACGAGCACGATGCGTGTTCGATCAAGGCACTTCTTTCCGTCTAGGATTGGGATTAGAACCTCTCGGTCCCTAGTGGGGCATATATCCTTATAAACATCCTTGATCTTGAAATTCAAACTTCATAGTGTTTAATTCAATGAAGTTATTATTTATATAAAACTATTCATACTGTCTTCATATTTCCAATTCTAAAGTTATAGCTTTTTATATCGACACTTCACATATCGAAACACACTCTCTCACACACCTATATATATATATATATATATATATATGTATAAGACAAATTTTAAAAATTAGAGGAAATAAAACTTGAATTTTTAAATATAAAACTGGAACAGAGTATTTATAAACCAATGCGCAAATTCAGCAAAAGAAAATATAAAACTATAATAAATAAGCAAAATAACAAAGGATAAATGCAAATTAATTCCAAAACACAGAAGGGCCTTCTTCAGGGGAGCTTCCTCGTGTAGGGAATGAAAAATGGGAAGTTTCTGACGAAACATTGGCTATTTAGCCAAAAAACAGGTTTCTAGCTCCCAACTTCTCGCAGATGGAAGCAGGACCATACAGCAAACGAATTTAATTAATACAAAGCATAAAAAGCAATTAAATTCTTTAAAAAAAGTATTGATAGTATCATGGTAATACATCAATATAAAATACAAGTATATAAATAATGCAAGTATATAAATAAATACAGAATAGAAATAGTAAAATATTTTATATTGATAGTATCATGGTAAATACATCAACATAAAATACAAGTATATAAATAATACAAGTATATAAATAAATACAAGAACAAGCTTAAATAGTCAGTAGAGTGAGTAAAATTGAAAAAAAAAAAATAATAATAATAATAATAAAATAATAATAATAATCGTCAGCAACTTCTCCTTTTTCCTTCCCTACATGGGAGAGCCCCCCCCTGAAGAAGGCCCTCATGTATTTTGGGATTAATTTTCATTTATCTTTGGTTATTTTACTTTTATATATATATATATATATATATATATATATATATATATATATATATATATTTATTTATTTATTTATGTATATATGTACGTATATATAGATATAAAACTTTTTAAAATGTAATTTCTCATCAATGTAATAAGTAATTAAAGCTTTTATTGTGTTTTGTAGTTCCATATGTCAATATTATTTCAATTAAACATGCCTTGCTCTATTTTCTACTTTATGAAATAAAGTACTTTTACTATATCTCATCTTTAAATAACAATGCTAAAATATGAAATTCTATTATAAAATTTAGATTTTACTGTCCTCGTTTACATGGAGATAAATTTGGTGTTAAATGCTAAAAATATTTAATTGTAATTAGTAAATAATTGTTTAATATTCAACCTAAAAATTTATTTCTATCGAATTATCTAAGTCTATATTTTAGTTGCAAAGCTTTGTAATGTATAAAAATTTCTCACTATTTACTTTCTTCATATATAAGAAAATTCCAAGCAGTTATTCCATACGATTATTTCTTTCTCAATTACTCTCTTGTGAACATCTAAATGATCTCTAAATCCTTTTTCAGTTCTCAACTATTCTTTGGTTCATAATTATTTACTAGAATAAACGTGAGTTGGAAGCATACTGCGAAAGAAGATACTTCAAATATTATTTTTGTTTTCGTTTTATGTTTCTGTATAATATTAATCACGAATAATATTTTTTTTTTTAAAGCAAAAAGAATTTGATAAACTATGTTTTATTTAAAGGTTAATCAGTTCAGTATATAGTTGAATAAACTTGAATAGATAAAACTATGACTGACAGATAAAAGTTAAGATCGAAATAATATTGTTTATATATATTTAAACTTTAAATCTCCTTCACACATCATAAAATAAATTCTTGTATTACCGGTTTCGAAAGGATATGAGGATGGGATCTTTCTTTCTCAGGTGCAAAAAGCACATGCTACTGATTTGGAAGCAGAAATAAAGGTGAAAGAAGGGGAAAGGGGGAGGGGAGCAACACAGTCAGCTATTAGGACAGAAGCATGCAGCAACCAAACAGAAGAAACCAAGAAACAAGAGAAAAGAGCAGACAAAAGAAAAAGAAAAAAAAATGGAAAGTTTAAGCTTTTTTATTAATAAAAACTATTTTAAATTTGGAAAATTAATTAGTTATACTATTTAAATACTTGAAAAATTACGCGATAAAAAAATCTAAATAATTAAAGGAAGATAAAGAAAGAAAATAATTTAACGGAAATAAGCAAGTTTTTCCAAGCTGCAGACAGCAAAATGTAATCAGAGTTTTCATGAAAAATTTTACACGATTAATTTAAGTAGCTAAATTTTCCAGAAATTCTAACTCTTAAGCGCGTCTGATGTCGGAGATAACTTTGGTTTGATGAAAATTAACTATGGTCAGATTCTCAACCATACTTCGCAATAGAAAATTAAGAAATTCCTTGCGTGGAGACAAACCGAGAATACTCGCTCAAACGACATTCAATATTTCTTTCCTACATAAGAAAAAAGGCAATTATTACAAGGGACATTATAGATACGCTTCTTATGAAACTCAGGATAAAATAATTTAGCTGAAGGGAATTGTATATTGCTGTCTTGTTGGTTATTTCCCTAACAGAACATCGCATCTACAAGACATCATCAGGATATCCTATGGATGAAAGCACATCCAAAGTACATCCACAGGATGTACTATGTATAAGTGTGCTGTTAGGGTTGCGCTGCTCCTACATCTTTAGATTTTTTCCCTGCTTTCAGTTTTACTTCTGCCTCCAAGGTAGTAGCTACACGTGATTTTGCACCTGCGGAAGAAAAGCCATGTTCTTTTAAAATTGGTTGTACAATCATTTATTTTATGGTATGTGAAGACGTTTTAAAGTTTAAATATTTACTGTACCTTTAATATATATTTTGATGTTTACATAAGAGGGATGTTCCAAAAGTAACTTTCGTCATTTCCTTTAATGAGAAGATAGTATATCAGAAACAAAATCGCAAATGGTTGATCGCAAATGATTTTACACATAATCGCCAGAAGAAATCACACACACCCGTTGCCGGAACGAGCGTCAACCGAGAAGGAATGACGCATGCGTTAAGGGTCGAAGAAGGGACAGTAGCAAAAGACCGGCGTGCCCGATGTTATTTGAGTGCACTGCACATAACGAGGGCAGACAGAAGTGTGCTTACAACTGTTATCCGATATGAATGGTCAAGTGTAAGTAGTGCGTTTATCAACCATGAACATCTATAGAACGTGTGTGGTGAAGGGACCATTTCTTGTCAAATGGTGGGTCACTCATGTGACATGTTCAGTGAAGATAGGCAGATTCAAGTGAAAGTCCCTCCACATGCCTCCACATCGGAAAGAACATTGCTGGTGTTGGCGGATGCCCATTTCGATCTTCACCCTCACCTTCTGCCTTCCTTCACTGAACATGCAAAAGTACCAAAGAAACTTTCGTAAAAACCCAAAAAAGGAATAAATTTTAAAGTTATTTTTTCTGTAAAATATTTCAAATTATATGGGTAATTATATCATTAGATAATCTTTAGAAAGAGTTCAAAAAGTATAAAAGAGCAAAAAATTAAAAATGAAAGGGCAGACAGCTACTTCGGAGGCAATAAGCATGGCTCTAACATATGCTTAGGGAATCAAATTCTATGGACGTTTTTTCAACTAATAGAACTGAAATTATAGTTAGGGGATTAACCAATAGGAAATTATAAAATAGTCGGTGTTAAAACTGTAAAAAGGGTAAGAAATTACGATCTGAATATAAAATTTCTATCAGTTTGACAAAAAAGGTGTACGGAGCTATAAATAAAAATATTAATGTATATATAGCTAGATAGATGCTGAAAATTTCAAAAGGTCAATTTAATGCTCAGATTTAAACCTTCGGTATATCGGTATCATATTTAAAATTGCCAAAAATGTTTAGAAATGGCCAATGTATTGGTTTCCTACTTATGAATGGAACTGAGGTATTCTTTTTAACGAAATTTGAGATTGTGTTTAGTTTGAAGTATGCCGTATAAATGCCATTAGCAGAAAATATTACAAACACTCACAGTAATTAAGAATTTTTATAGATTTTTTGAGTGAGAAGAATGCGTTTATTGATATCCGAATAATTTTTTTTTTTAATCATACTGTTTGGAAACATTGCTCTGGCAAAACAGAATTTAGGAAAACTACGTAAAAAAAAAAAAAAAAAGATATTGGAATACATTTAAGAAATGAAGGGAGAATAAGTTGTGATTTAGATTAGCTCAATTATAACAGTATTGTAATATCTGTCAATAGTAATGGCTTTAATATAATTGAACTCAGGAATAAGTGAAACAGTATCTGAACAAATGATAAAGGCACGTTCAAAGGGAGAGATTAAAAAGGAGCAGAATTCTTCACAGATTTTGAAACACGAAAATCAAGGGTGTCCAAAAAAAAAAAAAAAAAAAAAAGGGGGGAAGTAATCCATTATTTTCATTTTTATAAGTAGATGGAATACTATTGTCTAAAAGTTTTGTCAGACTTGTAAATATTGTGTAGAGAGTTTTCGATAAGCGAAAAAAGTATTTTTCACGTAACGGTTAAAACAAGTGAAAGAAGTTTACTTGAACATATTTTGAAATTAATGCATATAAATATCTGCGAGAATTGGTGAGAATGGGAAGCTCATCACACACCTTGATCCCCATGAAGTAATCCATTATTTCCATTTTCATATGTCAAATGAATATTATTGTCAAAAAGTTTAAAATTTGTATGATGTTGTTAATATTGTGAAGACAGTTGTCGATAAGCGTAAAAATATTATCTATGTAACAAACCCAAAAAGGGAAAGAAGTTTTCTTAACACTTTTGTGACCGCTGACGTAGATTCACGTCATTTGAAAATCTGTAACCCGCCAGTGGGCGGTTCTTTTGTAATTTATATGTTATTTATTTTTTATGAATATGCTCAATATTCAAATTTTTATAATTAATATACTATTGATACAAATACTTTCATTAGAAAGAGTATAACTATGAAGTATATCCATTTGTAAAATAAATATGAATACAGAAAATTTTGTCCTGAAATGCTGTAACTTGGGAGAATAACACCCACAGGGGGGCAAAAACATGCAGTCGCGAAAGTGTTAAAGGATTTGGGACAATGGGAAATTTATAATATATTTTAATATTGACGGGGAAATTTCTCTTAAATGAGACGGTAGTTTGTGATAGACAAATACAGGAAAAATAAATTAATTCTGGTACTTTGAAATTTTTAAAGTGAAACTCGCGCAGTCTATTTCTTTAGACAAGAAAGAGTGTCACATATTAAAATATTAATGAAAAGAAAATGTAAATCGAAAAGGACCATAATGAGATTAGTATGAGTATAATTTTTAATATTTTTTTGTAGTAATAGTATGTCCATATTTCCACGCATGAGAATAATGTGTCCATCATCCACGAGCAATAGATGGGATTGGTGGAGTTATTGGTATTGACAGAAAGAAGAGCAGCCAATTTTTTTTTGATATACTTAACTAAGCGTTAGGAAGTAGTATTGATATGACATTAAAAACTCCGGGAAGAATATTGCGCTTATGAACTTAAAAAAAGGGGAAAATTCTGCACAATTATTTATAGTACTATCAAGATAAGGTTAGATTAAATAAAAAAGGCAATATTTTAAAACAGATGCAATTTTAATATTGTCTTGTGAGATGAAGTCCCGTAAAAGATGATAGTATGGACAATTGCTGCTAAATGGGTAACACCCCAACTGTATTTTGTTCAATCTAAATCCACATATCTGCTTTACAGATGATAATATCACTATTAGATTTTAAACTTTTATAGGTATTTTATTAGCAGGGATGTGGTTAAAGATTTTAGATTTTATGTTATCGTTGATAAGGGTTAAATGACGTAGATCGTCCAACGGCAATATGATAAAAATGTTTGAAAGATTTTCAATTTGAGGAATTAACAGGTGTAAATAGAGAGGTTTATAAATAGCAATTTCGTCAACAAGTCGAATGTTTTAAGTAAGAAAATGATACTCGTATTGTTAGTCTTTCTTAAAATGTGCGATTATTAATTATATTGTCATAGCAATCGTTTCCATACAGAAATTCTCTAACTCAATGTTTGTTCTTAAAAGAACTCATATTGTCCCTCTTCCATTTCTTTTCTTTCCCCTTAATTTTCCAGTTGATAAAGCGTACAAATGTACTCGTCTCTGTTATTTAGAGAATAGAAATCGACGCCATTTAATTCTTCAAAATGTGAACTTCAGTACTAAAATCTTTAAATCCAACTACACTATTTCTGAAAAAATAATCTGGTGCGTCACTCACACGACTTTCTCTTACCCTGAAATTTAATACTATAAGTACAGATTGGAGATTAAGGGGTAAGATAACGAGTATTGTTATGTAAACCTATGTTAAAATAATTCACATTAGGCTTCGGAACAGCTTTATTTGACGAATAATTTTAAGTGAGGACGGCTGCCGCCCCGCACACCCCTCCGTTTCCTTATTGTACTTACATTTATATAGAATTCAAATCTGTTATTAAGTTCAAAAGTTCATATGAAATTATTTAAACAACTTACACACGCATCATTTCTTGAAACTTATCAATCTTTATCAAATTTTTCTAGTAACAAACGTATTCACTTCAAAATGCAACATTTGGATCGCCTGAAATTATTTGTTTTTAATTTACTTTCAGAGACACATAAAAAAATCAAACATTAAGCTCGTTATTCAGGAAACCTCAAAACGTGTAAATATACAAAAAACCAACCGATGAATATTTAGTTTAAAAAATACATTATTTACCATTTGGCTATGGAGAATTAATTCCAATTCCTGAGCAGCTTTCCTGGACATGGTAAAATATTATAGTAAAGCACTTCCACTAACAATGAAACAGAATGTTATGGCTTACATACTGGCAGCCCTGAACATCTTCTGAAGGTTATGTAGCCACATGGGATAAATAAATATAATTCTATATTAAAAACATACGGCACAACCTGAAATACATTTCCATGAATTTTCAACTATTATCGCACTATAATCCAGTTTTTTTTTTTGTGGAGACTTGTAAACGAACAGTGAAAGATATCCACACCATGTTAAACATGAAATATATTTTTACGCATATAAAAAAATTATATTTATTTCATTTGGTTTAGTGCAGTCTATAGATGTTTAAACTCTACTTACCTGCAAGTTCCCCCATACACGCAATGTATTTGAATTCTCTTGGTTGTCCCTGTACACGAATATTGGGAATATAGGGAACACGAATTATTTGCTTCATTTCATCGAAAAGTTTTGTGTAGCATCCTATACGATGCACATTTAGTATACCAAGTATGGACTTTTATTTTTTTCTTGACATATGCTGATAACAGACAGTCACACATACAGGAATACACCAAAGCAACAGCTTAAAATGTGATTTTTTGATTCTGGTGACCTCAAAACGTGTAAATATAAAAACACTCAATTTCGGAAATTTACCCAAAAACTTCTCTACCATATATAGGGAAAGTAAAAAATTTTTGGAAAAATTTTAAATCTAATGACTATTTTAAAATCTTGAAAAAGATAAAAGAAATATGATTGTAAATTAAGATTTAAAAGATAAAAACAAAGCAACATTGCGTTAAAATTGTTACCACTCTAATCAAAGATAGTCCAATAGTTTTTTTTTTAATTTTATGTGACCACTCATCACAAAATTTAACTAAAAATTAAATTTGTTACAAGACCTTGCACCTTATTTTTGGAAATAACTAAATCTCTCCTCTTATCCTTTTCATCGCTGACGTTGTCAGATTTTATGTTCTTGCCAAAGCCCACAAATCTAATATCCTTTTTCGGCACATAGTCTCAAATATCAGCTCTATTTCTTAACCCCTTAACTGTCCCGGGCGTATATATTCGTCTCGCTAAGCCGATGCATTAACTGCCCCGGACGTATGTACACCTCTTTCTTTGTATTGCGCTGCTACCAGTGAAACTGGTCCCACAGCTTTGGAATGTAAACAAATGACCTTGAACGTGACTTTGATAGTGTTTTCGATGGATTTACTTATTTCAGAGAAGAGGGGTATGTGAGGAATCTGAAAAGGAATGTTTCTGAAACAGCGAAAGCATTTTTGCGCGCGCTTGTGGGAAAAACGGCGGCACTGAAAATCGAATCTCGCAATTTTTCCTCAGCAGGTAAAGGGTTATCGCTTAATAAATATCTCAGGACAATTTTTGTTATTCTTTAGACAATACTTATGCTAACAAAATCTCAATTAGTTTCGCGAAAAATATTTAAAATTGCTTTCACGTTAACCATGATGTGGACGCTTTCGATCACTGTTCACTAATGTTCTAATAAGAAGCGCTTTCTACAATTTAGAAAAGAGACTGCATGAGTCTCTTTCTCCTTCATACACATACACACACACACACACACACTTCACATTTTTTTTTTTTTTTTTTTTTTTTTTTTTTTTTTTTAATATAAGAATTAATTTCACTCACTTGTATTTATCTAGCACAAATTATATTTAAAATCCAAGGAAAATTATATCAACAATCAGAAGACTTGATTAAGAGTTACTTTCTCTAAGGAATTCTGGCTGAAATTGGCATATATAATTTTTAAAGTATTTAAATTAAGCAGAAAGGCTTTTGTTTTAGATAAAACTTTCTGAAATGATAGCTTTCTTATACTTTATATATATCTTTTTCTATATCCGAATCATATGTTTTTCAAAATGAAGTTTCACTGACTTAAGTTCTGAAACAGCATGTTTTTAAAAAATGTTTTGTCAGCTATCAAAATATTCATTCAGTGCCAGTTAAAATATATTATATCTACTAATGACATTTATGCGATGTTCTTAAAAAAAAGGCCAAAATGAATATCTCATTTCTGTTCGGCAATAGGAAAATAAATCAATAACTTTTGCGCATTTCTGTGAAAACATTTGTGAATTTCAATTTGATACATTAAAAATAATTTGCTGACCTAAATCAAAGAACTCACTTGATTTCATTTAAACTGTTTACAGCAACAGGATTCTAAAAAGATTTGTTAGTTTGACTATGGGTTATCCCCTTAAGTCTGATTGTCTAAAGTTTTACATTCAACACTTACTTTCTTAAACTTTTGTACAGTTTTCATAAATTTTTTTTCAAAACTTCGTTTTGAATAATATGTTTATTGTTACCAAAATAACTTTAGATAGTAATAAAAATGTCGACTTACGTTTTTACTTTTAATAGATAGAAATCTATAAGCATTTGTTTCTTTGTTTTTCGATTAAGCGCTCATATCTCTTTTTCATATAAGTATTTAATTATTTACAATGATTAAAAAACTGTATCTTATATTTTATATTTATATCTATGATAAATAGCTAATAATACTTTTGGTTAAATTTTTTAAAACTGTCTGTACATAATATGGCTATTTATTAATTTTAATGTGTTTATAAAGCATCTTCATTTTTTTCATTTATCAACGATATGGATAGTCTAAATATTACGCAACTTTTATACCATATCCTCCCTTTCAGAAAAAAAAGCTTACATGTCATATCTCTTTACATTACTATAAGAAATATTATAAAAGACATTAACTTACGTAATTTACTTTCCTCCACGAATGAACCAAATATTAAAAACAAGAAATGTCTGTTATCTTATTCCACAAACAACGATCATAATAAATTTTAATCTGATCATATTACTTGTTTGATAGACAACAAACATGAAGAATCATGACATTAAGCATATTTTTGTCAAGGAATGGAGTTCGTCATGGAAAAATTTTAGTTTCTTTTTATCGACAATATATATATCCTTTTTAGAATAATATTTTTTATTTTTTCCAAGAGAATGCATACATTTACGAAAAAAAGGCTAAATATTTTGAGTGAAAACGAAGATTAAGGAGTTTGCATAATTATAAATATTATTTATATGTAAATATTTATTTGATAAATTATTAAATCAGGATATTTATCCATAAATGTAAATTTAAATAGATTTTCTGGAAGAAACAAATAAAAATTTTGAATATTAATTCATAAGAAGTTGATGTTTATTTACAATGAAACTTTATCTAATGTCATACTTTATTTGTTTATTTAATTGTTATTTTTACAAATAAATTTTGTTATCTTACTATTGAATCTTATCGGAAAATCTATGTCATTACTTTGAGTTCTATTTTGTTATTTTTAATATCATTTCCTCAAAAATAAAAAGTACTAAGAGATAGTTAAGTGTGACTCTCCAATTGAAATTGAATTTTCTAATTTCTTAGTACAATAGAAAAAAAATCATAATGGAAAAAACCGACTAAAAAATATATTTTTTAATAATAAATGATGTTATAAAATAAAATTTCTTTTATCTGGATTGTAGTAATTAAATGAAAGTGAGATTAAAACATCAATTTTGGCTTACGTGCGTGTGATTTGACTAGAATAAATCGAAAGAATAAATGCAATTTTTAACTATTGAAAATTTCTTATATTCTGCTCCAATATGTATTTCAAATAAAAGTGTAATAAAATAATTATTATTTTGTAATTTCTTATATGTTGTCACCAGCATAAACCCTTAATTGCTAGAACATAATAATAATTTATATTGAGACATATAATAGGCATATTATTGTGAGATTTTAGACAATGAGTATATATTTTAACTCCCGCGGTTCGGCAGTTCAATTTCAATGAAAATTCGACGAGAAAGAAAAATAATAATCTGATATAGATTTCACACGACTTTGTCTCATCCTGCGTTTCAAAATTATAAAGACACATTGCACATTAAATAGCAAGGTATAAAGTGCTATATTACAGAAAACATATATTAAAATAGAATCAAACTAGGAAAAGGAATAGTTTTATTCGACACAGGATGCTATGTAAAAAGGGCAGGGTACCAACCCTCCTCAAATCCGCGTTTGAATATAATACCTATATTTATATAGAATTCAAGGCTGTTAATAAATTTAAAAAAATACGCCTAATTATTCAGTCAACTTTCGTCCGCTCCATCATTTGAAACTTGTCAGATCAATAAATTTCAATCAAACTTTTCAAGTAAAAACTACCTATGAACAGAAAAAAACAACATTTGAATTTCTTGCAAATATTTGTTTTAAAGTTACTTTAATAACAAACATATACAAAGATTTACCGTGTAATTGACTTCAGTATTCAGGGCCCCCTCAAAACCCATGATTATACATAATGATAACGTTGAAAATATAACTTAAAAATACTTTGTTTTAGGTAGGGGGTATGAGGAACTGATTTTCATTCCTGAGCAGTTTTCCTGGCCTTGATAATATATACTAAAACACTTCCTCCAATTAAATTCAATAGGAAAGAATGTTTTTGCTTGATTATTGCATATTATGAACACACCACATTCTGTAAATGAATGTAGTCTTATATTAATAGCAGAAGCACAACCTGAAATGTGTAATGTTTCGCATGTGAAAAGATTCTTTCTACATTTTTGAACAGTTACTTAATACACTTTGTAAATGCTTAAATATGGATTGCTTATATTTTACCAGAAACTGTATTATTATGCCTATACTAATATAAGTGTGTCGTGTCTCACAAGATTATTTCCTCAATTTTGACGGCAATTTTAGCCAAGACTTTCAATAATAATAATAATAATAATAATAATAATAATAATAATAATAATAATAAAACGAAAAAAATGATGTAAACACCTTAGCTTTAGAAACTTCGACTTTTAATTACTATACACAGTAGTATTTTATCTGGATATTACTGTATATATACAACAAACAAAAAATAAATAAGTAAAAAACCTAGAATCTTAATGGTCAAAGAAGAAAAAAAATATATATAATATGAAAAAGAGAAAAATAGAAAGCATTGTCCATTTCTTCCTTTTGAAAAAGCTTTTTTTGTTCAATATTTGATTCTTCATCTTTGCGTATATGTAACATACATTACAACATCTGCAATTTTCCATTATAAAATATATGTTAAGAGGTAATAGATTTTCTTTGTTTAGTTAAATTTATTTTATTTATTTATTTATTTAAATTTAGTATTATGTATATTTTTGTAGCGGGAAATAACATTTTCCGGGCAATCTGGTATGTTTTTATTTCAGCTTGGATTTATGGTATCTAGACGTGTCTGTCACTATTAGTGTCTGTCATTCTTAGCATCTTCATCAAATATATCGTTTACTAACTTCAGATCAAAGAATTTTTTAATTTATACCAATTTAACAGATTATTCATTTTGTTTTTTCACGCTCATGAATATAACCGAAACGACTGTTAACAAATATAGTTTGTCAGAAATTCAGAAAAGTAGACAAAGCAACTGCTTTGATGCAACCAGGTTGCTGAGTTTAAAATAGATTTGTAGGTTATATTAATTTGAGATCGCTTTTCTATGAAATATATAATTTCTCGCTCTCTCTCTTTCTCCCTCGCTCCCTCTCTCTCCCTCTCTCTCTCTATCTAAAAATAGTTATAAAGGTTATATGCAATGACGAATTTTGTCTAATTGTTATTAAAAAAAATGTACTACATTTTAACTATCGTAAGAAATAAACTATCTATAGAAAATTATTTAGAAAGCAGACTAATTTTTCTTTTTATTGATCATTCACTTTCTAAAATTTAGTTTTATATTTTTAATATAGAACCAATCATGTGTGGAAATCGTAATTAATAAGTCACTATATTCCTTAAACCAGTTGGATTTTACTTTTGAGACTCATGTATGATACGGTTTTTCCATGACTCTTCCACCTTTATATTTATACAGTAATTTTAAAATTAAATGATCGAGGAGACATACTATAGAAGATTTCAATATAAATATTCTAGTAAAATAATGTGCGAAAAAAGCGTAATTATAAATGTACAGATTAAAGAAATGTATAACTGACATAAAAGAAGTTAGTTTGCGAAAAATTATATCTTTTTTACTATAATATTTTATTCATTTATGTGTATGAAAAAATTATGCACGTTTTTATCATGACTGAGCATATAGTGTCAAGCATATGGTAGCATAAATTTCTTTATTCATTTTCAATGTATTTTGTTTGCATGATTCTAAAAACTACTTTTTATAAAAACAATACATTTTCAGTTGATTACATCAGTACTGCAATTTCCTCTGTATATCAAACTAATATTTAAACTTGCGAAAGTGTCTTTATGTATGTATGGCTTCTGAAATTATACACATTCAGTTTATAAACTATTTTTTTAACCTGCCAGAATTTTGCTGCAAAACATAAACTAAAATTAAAAATAATAATATGAAATATACAAATGAATAAATAATCCACAATTTTATAAAACGTGTCGTAAAAACCGCACTTTTATATCAATAAATAGTATTATTATAATTGTTATTATGGAAATATTTAACATTCTACAAAGTTTTTGCTCACCAATTATATACAAAGATGCAAAAATATATCCATATGTAAAAGGATTGGCGATGGAAAAACAAAAGTAGCATACCTAACACCGAATTAGGTTTGCATATCAATTACACGCTCGATGAGAATAAATGAAGCTCATAATAACATAAAAATTGAACTATCTTAATTTCAAAGAGAAAAGAAAAACAAATGTTATTAAAAAGGAGCAAGATACGAAATGATTTTTAGCGAGAAATGGATAAAACTATGCCTAAAATACTAAAAAATAAAAATAAAAAAAGATTTACTAACAATTTTTTCTCCCATATCTGTAGGATGACACTTATCTATAAAGTGGTAGCCAATAATCTGAACGTATAGACATAGACATGTTTGATCTGCTCGTTCGCGTTTCAAGTCACGTTTACCAGGGATAAAACATCTTAGACCATACAGAATTGGTTTAGAGGAAAGCAAGTGCTTTTTTTTTATTTATTCCTTTAGACGAGTAACATACAAATTTGCATAAAAGTTTAATTTTCTCGAACAGTTTTTGTTTAGATGCTCAGGAATTTTTTTTAAATACATTTACTATCGTGAACCCATCTTTAATGTTTTCGAAAATGATTTAAGTATTTTCAAAATTTGTAAAATGATATTATAACAGTTTTAAGTATTTTAGCGTCGAATACTATTTTTATGGTATATATATATAATAAATAAAATTAAATTTATTTAGAAAAAAAAATGTATGTTAAGCAACTTTATTTATTTTTTTATTTTTTTAACAAAGTAGTATTTATTTTATATAAAACATAAAATAGCAATATACGTGTTGCTTTGTTTCTAAAAATATAATTAGAAATAAAGTAAAAATAAAACTAATTTATACATATCTTTATATATATATTTCTTTTGTGCGTGTGTATGTCACTGAACTCCTCCTAAACGGCTGGACTGAGTTTAATGAAATTTTTTGTGTGTCTTCAGGTGCATTCGAGAATGGTTTAGATTTACAAATGAAAGTTGTAACTTAATTAGTTCTTTCTTAATTAATTTTTAACCAACTCTTTCAACAACTTTTCCACCTAGATGGCGTAAGTTGTCGTAAACACGATGTCAGAATTTATTTAATGTTGAAATGAAAAATGAATTTTTAACCGTATCTTAAGAAGTGTTTAAAATATTTTTTCAAAATTAATATTTTTAGAATCGTAACCGTATCTTACGAAGTGTTTAAAATATTTTTTCAAAGTTAATATTTTAGAATCGTAAACACGATGTCAGAATTTATTTAATGTTGAAATGAATTTTTAGGCCATTATTATTTGTGCAGATGGAAAATGTACTAAAAGTTTTCCGAAAATTTTCACGATCACAAATGTTGACGGATATCCAATATATCGTCGAAGAAATCCCGATAATGGCGGACAATCTTATCATCTATGGCGGTCATCTATGTCAACAACATAGATATTGACATTGATAACCGTTGGGTGGTCCCATATTCGCCTCTGCTGAGCAAAACATTCAATGCTCATATTAATGTTCAGTTCTGCAGTTCAGTGAAGAGCATCAAATACATTTGCAAGTATGTGAATAAAGGCAGTGATATGGCTGTATTTCGAGTTGAAAATACCAATGTGAATGCTCCTCCGGTGAATAACAACGATGAAATAACACTTTACCAAATTGGCCGGTACGTCAGCTCCAATGAAGCTGTTTGGCGTATCTTTGGTTTCCCAATTCATGAACGGGATCCAGCAGTTCTTCATTTAGCCGTCCATCTTGAAAATGGCCAGCGCGTATATTTCACGAGCGAGACAGCGATTGATCGTGCTATAAATCCACCAAAAACTACACTCACCGAATTTTTTGAATTGTGTAATCGTGCGGATTCTTTTGGTGCTTTTGCACGGACATTACTCTATTTAGAAGTACCACGCTATTTCACATGGGCTCCAACAAAAAAAATGGATGCCCCGCAAGCAAGGCACGCCGATTGATGCATGTCCCGGTTTATTCAAATCAAACACCTTGGGACGAGTATTTACAGTCAATCCAAGGCAGACTGAGTGCTTTTATCTTCGACTGTTATTGGTTAATGTCATCGGCCCTTTGTCATTTCAAGATTTACGTAAAGTGAATGGACAACAGTATCCAACGTATAAAGATGCATGCCTTGCACTCGGCTTGCTGGAAGACGATAACCAGTGGGAGTGTATGCTTGCTGAAGTAGACTGAACTGTACAGCAAAACAAATTCGTCTACCATTCGCTATAGTGTTGACTACATGTTTCCCGGCCCGAGCAGAGACATTATGGGATAATCACAAAGATTCAATGACTGATGATATATTGCATCAACATCGTTCACGGTGCAACGATCTAACGATAGTATTCAGTGACGCTATGTATAGTGAAGCATTGATTGCTACTGAAGATCTTTGCATTATCATTGCCAACTTACCACTCAGTCATTTCGGTATGCATTCAACAAATCGAAATGCATCTGATTTCATAAGCACTGAATTGAATCGTGAACTACAATACAATACTGTAGAAATGGCAGCGATTGTTGCTCGCAATGTCCCATTAATGAATGAAGAACAAAGAACCGTTTACGACCGCATCATGCTCACAGTTTTGGCAGGACAAGGTGGATCCTTTTTTTTTTTGGGGTGCACCAGGTGGAACTGGCAAAACATTCCTTATTTCGCTAATTCTCGCCGAAATACGATCAAATAATGGCATCGCATTGGCTGTTGCATCATCTGGCATTGCGGCAACTTTATTGGATGGAGGCAGAACAGCTCATTCATTATTTAAACTGCCACTAAATATTCAAAATAACCCAGACGCAGTGTGCAACATAAAAAAACAATCGTCCATGGCCACAGTGCTGAAATAGTGTAAAATTCTTATCTGGGATGAATGCACTATGGCACACAAACATTCGATTGAGGCGTCGAACAGGACGTTGAAAGATATAAAAAACAACGACAAACTATTTGGCGGCACTCTGTTACTCTTTTCAGGTGATTTCAGACAAGCACTTTCCGTTATTCCGCGTTCAACATACGCTGATGAGATCAACGCATGCTTAAAATCATCGTCATTGTGGCTTAATGTTGAAAAAGTACAACTGAAAGTAAATTTGTGCGTTCAAAAGCTTCAAGATCCATCCGCTGAAATATTCTCAAAACAATTGTTAGATATCGGCGATGGAAAAGTTACTACAGATGAAACTGGATGCATAAAATTACCGACCGATTTCTGCACAATCATTGATTCTCAAGATGCTCTTATTGACCAGATATTTTCCGATGTACACAGACGATACACAAATCATGAGTGGCTGGCAGAAAGAGCAATTTTAGCAGCAAAAAATGTGGACGTCAACGAATTGAATCTCAAGATACAACATTTGTTACCAGGAGACTTGGTGTCATACAAATCTAATGATACAGTTTGCGATGCCACCGAAGCTGTAAATTATCCAACAAAGTTTTTAAACTCATTGGATTTACCAGGCATGCCACCGCATATTTTACAACTGAAGGTTGGATCTCCGGTTATTTTGCTTCGTAATTTGAACCCACCACAGTTGTGCAACGGCACGCGATTAGTCATAAAAAAATTAATGAAAAATGTTATCGAAGCCATCATTTTAAATGACAAATTCCGAGGTGAAAATATATTACTACTGCGAATCCCTATTATACCCACACATGTGCCAATTCAATTTAAACGCCCTCAATTTCCAATTAGACTGGCATTTGCAATGACTATCAATAAGTCTCAGGGCCAAACGATGTCTGTCTGTGGCTTAGATTTGAGCACATCATGTTTTTCACACGGACAATTATACGTGGCTCTCGAGTGGGCAAACTATCCAGTTTGTTTGTATTGGCGAAAGATGGGATAACAAAAAATATTGTACAATCTGTTGCATTAAGGGATTGATATTGTTTTTTAGTAATATTGTTATAAGTAGCGATATGTATATAATTTTAAAGAATCAATTTTAATAAATTAAAAAAATAAATGATTGGTGTTTTGTTATTTTTATATTCTTTCACCGTTCACAGCGCTCCATACATCTTCCACTTATATACCACATCCTTACACACTTACAATAAGTTAGTTATTTTTTTCTAGCAAAATATTCCCTAGAAATAATTTATATGACAAAACAACGTTTGTCGGGTCAGCTAGTACATATATATATATATATATAATTTTAATAGTGCTTTTGTTACTTCATATGATGAACGAAATATAATTCATAAATGATATACATATAGTTTTCACTGTCCAGAAACCAGAGATTTTAAGAAAAATAATTTTTCTTTCATTAAATTATCAGATTAAAGCAAATACTCAAAAAGTACGAAAAAGTATACAAAATTATTCAAAATTATATTAATCAAACATTTTCCCATTAATTAATGAGCGTTATTTGATTTATTTTTAGCTAAGTAAGAACCATAAAATAGTATAATTTGTTTATCCAATGTTTGAGAAGTTACCTCTTATAAGTGAGCATATTATTAAATTACATTAAAAATATTTATATTATAAAGATATAATTAAATATGTATATATATATGCTTATGTTTGTGGCACACAGTGTTATCTTAGTTAAATTTTCTTTAGAAATTAGAAATTTACAATATAAAAGAACTTAAATAATAGAGATTAGAAAAAAAAAAATAATAAGAATACAGGGATGAAAAACCAGTTTTCCAACTTTCTAATCTCTATTGCCCTGAAAATAGTGTAAAAGATACTTACAGTTATAGAACTAAAAATTTCAGAAAATCGCATTCTTAAAAATCGTGGAATAAAGCACTCTGCACATATTATCATTAAATACACATTTATTCTGCAGAACGGAAAATCAATTTTGTCTTTGTTTGCTTTGGAATTCAACCAAATTTTAATTTTAAATCAGTTAATAGTACGTTGATTAAAAATAATATGGTTAATTACCGATAAATACTGATATGGATAACTATGGGTAGTATATTTTTTTCCTGATAGCAATTTACAATTTAATTAAATCATTCGACTATAACGTATTGAATTTTTGTGATAAATTCTGAGGCTTTCGTAATGTGTAATTTATTACATTTGGATAATATATAATGAAAAAAAAAATAGTATTAAGGTTAGCGAAAACGTAATTAACGAATAGTTATTTAAAAAAAAAAAAAGAATACTCATATTTCATCAAACACTGAATATTTTTATATTCTCATTATAATTGCTGTTTCTATGGTGTTTTTTTTTTTTTTTTTTTTTTTTTTGACTGAGGACTATTAGTCTGAATCTACATATTTTTACGATACCAGTTTTACGATAGTTGGACATTTATCGAAATCGAAATTGTATCGAAAATATAATTGAATAATTTGAAAGCGATGTTATGATTAAAAAAAAAAAAAAAAAAAAAAAACTAATAGTCCTCCGTACTAAACTAAATTCTGATTTTTCAAAATCAGAATTTAGTTATTTCATCAAAATCTTTTTTTTTTTTTTTAAAGAAAAGAAAATTAATAATAATCAGTTTCGAAACGGACAGTATCGACAAAGTTTTTTTAAAAATAATTTTGAATTAGGAAATAAAGAGCGCCCGTACAAAATGAAATAAAAAATAAAATATGATTTATAAATAGACAATATTTTAGCTCATGTACACAGTTGAATGATATAATAATAAAAAAAATGACATTAGTATAATGAGATTATCTTATTTTTTTTTTTCCTTTTTTTTTTTAGGGATTGTACTAGGCTGAGTACTCTGTATGATATTGAGAAAATCGAAAATCGAAAATTAATCTTTTCAAAGAAACTTATACATTTTTTTTATGAATATGCGTGCTAATCTCATGTAATGCAGATAATAAAGGGAGCATCTTAACTGCTTCCTTTACCATTTTTTTTTTTTTTTTTTAAAGATGGCAAAAATTGTCATTTTTTTAATTCTATTATTTAATACTAGGAAATGAAACAAAGCAAAATATGTAGGTTTTAAGTTTAGTTTTTAATATTTTACAGGTATAAAAGCATTTATTTTTAATATTACATTGCTATCCCGAGTTATCTCGGGCAAATAGAAAAAAGTTAAATGTCTTTCAATGATAGTTTTTGAAGCAAGGGACAACACAAAGGGATACCTGAGATTCTGTACACTGGTATCTGGTCTCTTTCCTCACTGGCTTTCCTCTGGAATCTCATTTACGGGAGCATAAAGCTCACTGTCTCGTTGGATTCGATTTTTTTTTCAATAGCGGGAATAACATCTGAAAAATTTCTTGAAGTTTACCTGAGTGGTGAAGGACTAATGCTGGGTCTTCCTGATGTGGCGGAAAACTCATCACGATGATTTTCTGAAATTAGTTTTGAAACAAGTTCCATTCTAAATTGTTTAGTTGATGCTGAACCTCCTGATTTACAGTACAAAATGTAGGAATTCCACAAAGCCAAATCCAATGAATGGAAGAAAATCTTGTAATATTCCCCCCCTCTATTTCTTGGTGTAGAATAAGCAGCTCAATGCTGGTTGACTTTATCTACATCCCCCATTTTGTCATTGTAGTCGATTACACATGTAGGCCTTGACTTTGTCTCCCCCCGTTTATTTGTCACATCCTGCATTTCAATAGTATATATTGTGGAAATTAGACTAACAACCTTCTTATCTTTCCATTTCATTACAGTTACTTTCCTTCTCTAATACCCAATGATTTCCCCCCCCTCTTTTTTTTTCTTTATATCTCGAGGAAAATCTTTTCTATTCAACCGGAGTGTTCCACACACATCAGTCTTCCTTTTGACTAATGCATCAGACAAATCTGGCGAGTCATTTCGTCCATCCAGACTAAAAACGCGAAAAAATAATTCGTACTGACAGATTCTGCTCTGCCAGAGAATTCTCGGGATAGTAATTAACTGCAAGATATACGAACCCGAGTAAACTCGGGATAATCAGGCAAGCGGTTAATTAAATCATACTGCTAAGAAGCACTCCAAACATTTTTTACCAAGGATGATCCAGATATTATACTTTTACTTTAAATTGTTACTGGTGCCATTTGTTTTTCTGAATTAAACATTCGCTGAAATATCTAAGGAACAACATATTCTTTATACCCCTATAATATCAGTATAATACATCAAATGTTTTTCTAGGTATTGAAAAAAAAGCATAAAAATCGAAAATACCTGATAATTTATGGTAAAATATTTTATCTGATACATAAAACCTATTCTAAAAAAAAATTACCTATTAACCCTATGACATTTTACGTGGTTCTCGGTAAGAAACCGTTATCCTTATTGTTATACTGATCGAAAATATGATAACGGATACGAATATCAGGCATCGCTAGTATATCACTATTTTTGAAAGTATACAAAAGAAAATAAAATTCTTTGAGCCATATGCTGATACTTTATGTGCAGTCTGTAAGTACACTATTTACGTATGTTTTTTAAATGGAATTTTAAAAATATTATACATTAGAAAAATACTGTCGATATTAGTTTCTGAAATTTACATTAATACCAAAATTCATTTCCAAAATATTTAGCTGTAAGCAATTTTATCCACACTATTGTACGAAAAAATATTCAATTTGATAATTATTTCCAATTTCAATAACTTTCATATTGCTTTACATTTTCTTTATTGGTCACGAATAATATATAATTATTCTTTAAGAATTCATTTATTTGAGAAATTCATGCATTTCTTTTTACAGTGTTTCCATTGTCTCTAGTCTATTTTCTAAACAACCGTCAGATATTTTGTAATACTTAACGATTTCTTCATTTAATGTGAACGATATATTTCACCAGCTTGGATCATTTCAGTTTTTATTCTGTTTTATATTCCCAGTATTAATTTTTCGTATTTTTTGACGAATTATAGAAATAATATTAGGATATTTTGTACTATGTAACGTTTTACATTTTCGGCAACAGTATCATCAGTATCGTTTAAAATACAATTTTTCAAATTTTAAATCTGGAAATACTCTGTCGAATTTAGATTCCAAAATTTCAATTAGTATTAAAACTTATTACTGAAAGTTTTATCATTATACAGTTTTAATTTCTTTCTTCTACGGAAAAGAAAATCTATTTTTTTATTTAATAATTTATTTCTGTTTTCAGTATCTTTGACTTTTTTTTTTTTTTAATCTTTTTAAATGGTCGCGCATACATAGAAATTTTTTTAAATAAATATGTGCATCCTAAAATTTCATGCAGTTATTTTGACCATTTCAGCTTTGTCTCTAGTATACTTTTTTTATCGACCGTCATGTCTTTTGCAGTACTTAACATTTTTTGGGCTTAATTATTTACTAGTCAAATCGTGATCAGCAAGTATATTACAGAAGCAAGCGTTTAAAGGTTCCATTTTCGTATTATCTCCTTAAGTGTAATTATAGAAAATATATTTAACGGAGAAGAAATTTCTTTATTTCCTAAATGTGCTATTCAAGTTAATTTATGCAACCATAAACAAAAATGAATTTTTAGATTTGTTTTTAGCAATATATCATAAGTGGAAAGAAAATTACGTAAACTTCACGAATAATTATTTTTGAAAAAAGAAAATAAAAAAAGAAAGCCTAATAGTTTTATTTAATTTTAAGATTTATGTACCACACAAAAAAATATTTTAAAGCAAGAAAGTGTGTAAATAAATGTCTGTAGCTTATAAACACGTTTTTCATGGATATTTTAAATCATACTTTTCCAGTATTTTTCCTAACAGTTAAATATATATATATATATATATATATATGTTATTCTGATTTCATATTTCCTTCTTGAAATATCTAATATGTGACAAAAATTGCAAATTTGCAAATAAGCAAATACAGAACATTTTCATTTTTTATACTCAATATAAGATCATGTACTATAAATTTTTTTAAATAGTAATAAAAACAAATTACTTAAAAACAAAATAACGGCAGACTCTTAAAGAACTACAAAGTATTAGTAATCAAAGTGAACTTAAAATAGCCGACTTTAAGTAGACGAAAAGGAAAATCTATTTTTTTTCAAAAATTGGTTTATACCCGTCAAATATTTACGGAAGCACTCCGCGGGTTGTATTCATAAAATAAATAAAATTCTTCTTTTTAACAGCCAAAAATCTTTTTAAGACATCTTCATTCTCAAGCAAAACTGCTCACTAAATTGTATTGTTTAATTAGAACTACGAATTGCAGCAGGAAAAATATTACATACATATATATTGATATTGTTTACTCTGTAAATAACAGACGGAGTTTTGCAAATTTTACCGTCTACTTCTAAATGTATTCAATAGAAATACTTGATAATTCAATTTCTAGTTCATCTTTCTTATAAACTGAAAGTTGATATTTTTGCAGCAAACAGTTTCAGATTCACACCTAATTTTATTTATAATATTATTTTATTGAAGGTTGTCTTTTAGATCATGATGAAGATATATCACATTCATGTACTTTTTTATACATGCATAATTTTTAATATTTAAGATAAATTTAGTATTAATGTACTAAAAATGGATTAGTTTAAACAAACATTGCGAAATTTAAAACCTTTTTTATTTTTAAAAGTAAGGTTTGACAAGGATAAAATGCTTATAATGTAAGAGCCAGCGGAAAGAAATTTACAAAAGAACTCTTCATATTTCATATTGAAAAATATATCTGTGATAACACGAAACCAAGTTTCCAACATTTCTCAATTGAACAGAAAGGAAAAATAAAATAAATAAATAAAATATAGATGAATTCATTAACAAGTCACGGGAGGCAGCTCTGCCCAGTGTTTTTTAAAATGCTTAAGGAGTTAACAATTTTTAAATCCATAACACCGGGGAACTGTGTTTTGATCTATATTACATTAATTTGTATAAGAACTCATAAAAAAATGCTACTGTGGTAGCTTCAACATGCTTGATTTTTAAAAAAAGAAATCCACCTATAACTGTGTCTTGATTTTCCATCTAGAAAATATGCTTTTAATTTAAATTTATCAATAGTATTGTTTCGTGTAAAAAATATACATTCATAAAATAATAATAATAGTAATAATAATAATAAAAGGATATTTACAACAAAGAATTAATTAATTTATAGTAGTGTGTTAATTTATGGGATATCCACTGGACAATCCTAACACTGTTTATCAGAACCGATTGCTTTCGTTAACTTAGTGACTTCTGACTCTTCTTCCAGGAGCCACCTAGTAATTTAAATGCCGTCCTGCTTGCGTTATGTGAGTGCTCGAGATACGAGAAATATGTTGTTCCTACCTGGATTTTGTTGAAGGTGGGAGGGGAGGGGACTGGTATCCTTCGACGGAAAATTTATAATAACGTTTCCATCAGTGGAAAATGACTTTTGTCTCTGTTCGGCTCTATCTATTGTTAGGTTCAAATGAATTATGATGGGGGTGAATTTTCTTTCTATGTTATCTTGATTATTTACAATACTTGAATATCGTTGCTGGAATTTTGATAATGTAACAAAAAAGGTTATCATAATTTGTAGCGGGTGTCATGTCTATTTAGTCCAGAATCAGAATAGTAAAATGCTATTTCCAAAACCACTGCAAACAAAATATTAAGCTCAAGTCGATTAATGATGTCTAATTTCTTTAATAGAAATCCCGTTAGTTTGTCATAGAAGCTCATTGACATGCTATAGATTTATTTATTCAATTTAGTTTCATATATTATGCTGTCAAGTTTACTTTTGACTCCTTATACGTAAGATTTTAATCTAAGTACCTAGATGCTTCAGTGTCAAACAAAACTTTTGCACCCCCTTTTAAGAGATATTTCAATAGTAAAGCATTTTCCTTATCTTTTAATTTGTGAATTAGGAATTATTCTGCCAATTTTTCAAAAACAATATTTCCGTTATTTTAGCGAAAAACATACTCTTGGGAAGGGAGAGGGGGATGGGTTAAACATTATCTGAGTGCGATTGTGTTATTTGTCCTGGTGAGAAAACTTCAACTTGCTTCATTTTCACTATATGTATTGATAGAGACTGAAGTAAAATCTTCAATTTACTTTTTTGAAGAAATTCAAATAATGTGAGTATATGTATGGGGAAGCACACGGAACATACTCTGTATTTGCGTAATGATAATACTGTATTTTCAGATGCGATTAAGTGTAAGATAGCAAATCTATTTAGTTTACACTTACTTAGTTCACTAGCTTATTTTATGATTCATATGCAAAAGATTAATTGCAGGTGACAGAACCACGGTGAAGCTGCACTGAACTGGATTGAAACGTACTTAACTGAACTACGAGTGTGTTTCTCACATGGCTTTTACCACACTGTACAATGTATTTGTATTTATACGCTACTTACTTACTAACTACCAAATTTCGTCGAACCTGAAGTTTTACTTCCTAAATCATAACGACTAGCTATTAGCTATCCTTTCGCAGAGTACTTTAGAAATGAGTGCCCAGTTCGAGCTTATCTCAATTCACATTACAAATTCTCTATGAAAATTCTATAAGACATTTCAGAAATTTTACTAACGATAATTCAAAGAAAATATATAAATCCAAAATTTGCACTTAAATTTTCAATATTTTTTTATTTATCAGTTTGTTCCATAATTTTAATGACCTCAACATAGAGAAAAGTATAAGGATAATTAATTTATGCTTTTGAAATTATTTGTAAAAAGAAAAAAAAAAGAAAAGATCGAATCATTTTATTTCAAAAGTCTTTTTAAATCATAAACTCATGTGTCATTAAAAAATCATCATTTTTAAATAGTTATTCATATACACTTCATGAAATATTTTCTCCCTTCTTTAAAACTTATATATATGAATATATAAAATTAAATATTATGCTGTTAAAAAACGTTTAAATCATTTTTTATACATTATCAAAATATTTTTTCAGTAATTACAGAAATAAAAACCTTTTTCTATATAAATCTGTTACAATGTAATTTAACTTAAAAAAAAAAAAAAAAAAAAAAAAAAAAGTAATATATTTGAAATAGTTTTAATAAGTGCATATAGAGAAAGTTCTTATCTCTGATTCAACTTAATTACACTAAACAAATGAGGGTATTAAATATCCGCTTTTTTTTTTTTACTTTTGGTAGAAATGGAGTGTTATTATATGTCACAATTAATTTTTAAAAATCATAATTTAATTTCATGCAAGAATTTGAACAGAAATGATTGCTAGTACAAAGCTTCACTTTTAATGATGAAAATTTTATTTATAGTACAAATTTTATTTTAAAATTATACTTTTAATACTAATAGTAATAAAAATCACATTTTAATGGCATAGTAATAATTATTGCGATGCAATTTTATGATCTTTTTGTAATGCTTAAATTTCCTATCGCAATACAAATAATGTTTTACAATTTATAAAAATAAGATCTATGCAAAAAATATTGTAAATTTGAGCATATTTACTTATTTATTTGAAATTACAATGCAAAAAAATTCTAAAAATATTTTATGCAATTCAAAATGCATCTTTATGCAGTTTTTGGGGGGTGGGATTGCTTATTGGTGGTATCTAATCGGTCCTTTGAATGGGTCAGATAACCGGAAGCCACATTCAAATAATGCATACATTAGCAGAACTCGTCAAACAAGTTTGTCTCCCCACAGGATCGGGGTGTTTGGGCTCACAAGCTAACAGAAGCTACATAAATATCAACAAATTGATTCAAGATTTGACTGAAGGACAGCAACTGCAGAGAGAGCCAGGGCGTGTCCCAAGCTGACCCAAATTATAGACACAACAAGGATATAGCCTTCCATTAGTATAGCGCAGTGCTCCTCAGCCGCATAGCAGGATTTGAAAATCTCCTGGCGTTGCATCAAGCTTGGCACCCACTTGAGCACAGTTCGACTCCAAAATGGTTGTAAATTATCCATCATAGTAAAGTGACCTTTGAACTTTTGGACATATTCACAATGAAGGACATTCTTTTTACAGCTCCTTAAAGAATATTACAAAAGGAATCCAAGTCTTCCATGCCAATTATCACAGAAGGAGGATTGTAAGCGGAGAAAATCGCCCTTCGAGTCTCGCCCAATCTCAAATTCCACATCAAAAGAAATTTGAATAGCATTGCGCACTAGTTTGTGCCAAGCTAAAAAAGGAAGGACGGTCTGAGCGTCTGAAGTGTCTCTCCGTCTGTAGAGATGCGAAGATTGGGAGAACTTTTGTTGAGGACGAGCTCAGCTGCCTGTTTAGAATCTGAGCAAAATAAAGGTAAACCCGCCTCCTAACTGCGAGTCTTTTGAGCAACCTAGGCAAAGGAGAATCTGTGCTCTAAGACCCAAGCTGGAGTGTTCATGTGACCCGTCAGGACATTTTCAGCAGCATAACTCTTTTTCTATCGTCGTCTAGCACACATTTATAACTACGGAGCCGAAGACCCCTTGAAGCTAGACCTGTCTGTGATTGTTAGGAGTATTTCTTTACTTTTCAGAATGGGATAATGCAGCAAGCAATTCTCTTTGCCGGTTTTCTGTCATCCGCAGGCTACAGCTTGTTGTTGCCAAGGTTCCGAGGAGAATTTTTGTACATTTTGGAAGTGCATAAATATTCAGCGAACAGTTCCTATTTCCAACTTTTCGCTTCTAATACATCCCGGCGTTTATGTTTGATACCGTTGAGATATCTAGGTTAAAAGGTTGGAATTCACGTGCGTTTCGGATAGACAAATTTCCAAATGTAAGGAGCACCTGAACTTCTCAAGTGTAGATTTCAATAACCCCCAAAGTTTCCACTTTTGCGGGGACTTTTGTCTGGGAAGAATGCTATCGCCTCGACGAGATTTCAGATGGACTTAGCGTCACTAGCTGTGAAAAGAATGGACTTGAAAACCTGGGAGCCTGGTCATAGGTGTTCGCAACTTTCTCATTATGTATTTGTTTTTGAAACAAAAAAAAAAGGGTACTACTCTAGGATAATTAAAATGATATACGTTTTTAAGAGATACGTTAAAAAACAACATGAGTTTACACAAATGGAATCTCTACGATTAAGGGGACTCGGTACACTTTGAATAACTTTTTTTATTTACGCATTTTACAATACGCTTTTTGTATATTATTAAGGGATTTTATAAAGGAAAATGATTTTAACGCAGAAAAAGACATTTCTACTGGTACATTTTGAAAATTTTAATGTATATATATATTTTAAATTACATATGTTTTAAAATATATCTTCTCCTACAATTTCTAATTTTTTGAAAAAAAAATTTTATAATGTTCTTTGAAGTATCCTCTATAACTCTGAGAATCGTATTTCTAAAAAGTTGATTTGTGTGACAGTAAAAAAAAAAAAAAATGTTGATATATATACCTAATGTAATACCTTTGGCACGTGAATCTTTGATAACATTTCTCAAAGCAGTTCCTAATCTTTTGCTAACATGGTTTATGCACACTTATTTTTATTTGAATGTCAGCACCATAAACCTATCTTTTTTTTTTTTTTTTTTTTTTTTTTTGGTAATTACAGTTTTACAATCACTATCGGATAATAGTGTTGTATACCGAAAGTCGAATGCAGTTCATCGCTTCCAAAGAACCATTGCTGCTTCCATTTCCACAGATGCAGATGAACCCGTATTTCACAAACACTTTCATGGCCTTTGTACCATATGCTGTACTCCGCACTTGATTCACCTAATTCTCTTTTTGCTTGTGAACAGTGACGACACACTTTATACTCATTATTTCAAAGTCGATCACAGATCCTGAAAGAATATCAATAATACATCCAATGTCAGTAAGGGATGTATTTCCAGGAGTTAACCAAGAGCCACAGAATGACACCGCTACATCAAGAACTGAATCCGAACTGCTACCTTGCTGCTGATAGGCACATCGTATTTCTCTATGAACATCTTTCTTTATGCTCTCTGAGGCAACATTATAGGCAGTACATAAAAGATTTGTGCATTTACTACAAGTCCTCGGAAAAAAGGGCAGAATATTCATTACTATATACGAATTTTCTATGGCTACGTACCCCTCTCCATAATGATATAATGCTTGTGTTATGTATAGATTGATATCATGGACAGAATTTCCTTTGCTCTCATCGGAGGTTTGAATTTTAGTTGTATTTTTAGATCAGGAACTACAAGATAAGTTTAAGATGTAGGAAAAATCTAGTTCGTTCCAAGCTCAAGATTTAAAGTTTGTTCATAGCAATCTGGATATTTTATTTTAACAAATAGCTTGCTTATTTGTTCAAAGTTGACAATAATATACTTTTCACTGTTGGAATAATCATATTCAGCAACAAGACATAAGTTCCCTAGTCTTACATTGAATGGAATATTTATTTCTCCAGCACTGACAGCTTCAGAAATGTCACAGACATTGTTATTTACTCTAGACATTATTTACTCTAACGTTTGTTGTTCATGTAAATAGCATGATCTTTACGTTTCTGGAGAGGCATATTTAATAACAAATTTATCGTAAATAAATAAGTTAAAGGTTTATAAAGGCAATACTACCAAAACTGAGTCATGAAAAAGACTTTTCCTTGCTATTTTCTAACAAGAAATTAACGCATAAAACGAATAAAAGCAGATAAGCATATGTAAATAACTTTCCTTATGAGTTAAATATACGATTAAGCACTTTCCTCTTCTTCCTGGTAGTGATATTTTATAAAACTGTGATATCTTATAAATTACTCAGCTGCGTTGCGAAGTAAAAATAATGTAAACATTAAGGTAGGTGAGGCATTTAAGGGACACAATGAAGTCAAAAGCCTTTTTCCTGTATTTATAGTTCTCGGATCTTCACGAAACTTCGTGTGGATATACTACTGATGTCAAGGTATGTTTTAAGCAAAAGATTAGAAAATCGATATTTTCGTCATTTTTTGCCAAATGAAGGGTATCAAGTTCCCTTAATTTACTGTTCTACGATATATTTTTATTAATACTAGTTAAGAAAAACAAAAGTAAGTTTTAAACAGGAAGTGTGGATAATTTTGGATTTACAAATGAATAACTTAATGAAAAGAATATTACATATAAATATTAGCATAAAATGAATTTTTAAGGTATTCATAAGCTCACGAACAATACATGGCTTTGAACATCAAAGGCGGCATATTCAAATTTTAAATGAAATAACTAAGCCAAGTTAAGAAAAGCAACAAAAATGAATGAATAAATGGGTTACTTTTATTGAAAAGACACGATTAAGAACAATCATTAAATGATTTTTCTGCTAAATAACTTGTGAACAAGAAAAAAAAAAATCAACTGCATCTTTACACTTGTGAGCAGAATTCAGCAATAGAAAAAAATCATCAAAAATGTTTTTTGTTTTCTTAATTCTCTAAAATTAGAAAATAGTTTTCATATTATTGATAAGTATGTACTGTGAGATGGTAATATTCTGAACTATCGTACAAACAAGAAAGAAAAATGAAAGAAAAATGAGGATTAGTGAATTTAGATAGCACTTTTTTTTTCTTATTTATTAAGGGAAAAAAATGCTGTAACATACGTATTTAAAAAAATATATTCTCATTGTCTTCCCTTTCTTTTTAGGTTAGTGCCTTAAAGAACTAGGTGACGAGTTTGAGTCCCAGTTCAATGAACGATGATTGGAATAGTTCAGATTCCATTTAAAATTATAGATACCCTTCCAATTAATTTAATAAAGTAAAAACGATTGTATAGCAACGATCAAAATCCGAACTTATTTGCTAAGAATTATTCTGCTAGAAATCTGATCGTTCATAGATCTTACATGATCAAACTGACTAAAATTGAATTAACTTTTTTTGAAAGTTTAGAACAATATTCTGCATTATTTTATATCCATTGCTTAGTGTATTACGATATAACGCAACAGACATTGTAAAACGTGATAGTGAAAAAAAAAAAAAAAAAAAAAAAAAAAAGACATTTATGTTTAAGAGATATATTAATTCGATAATTTATCTTGTACATCCAGAGCTTTTTAAAAGTTCACCTTACCAGCTCTTGTTATACCTACGACGAAAAATGTTTAAAGCTTAGACATGGAAACGTTATTTTACGAAATAAATTCTTATGCGGATATTTTTGGTATCTACATAAAAGAAAATTTTATAAATTCTTTGTTAAAAAAAATATCAATATGATCACAAATAAAGAAAATTATATAAGAAAATTAAAATATTGGAAATAGGCCTGCTGCCAATATGTCTGGTAGTTTACTCTTTTTTTTTTTTTTTTTTTTAAACAGACTTTTTTAAACTCATCTCTACACCTCCTGACAGGAATCCTACATAACATTATTTAAAGAACCATACGATGTAGATCCTAATAACTTGCATTCCGCCGAGAACTGCTTGTATGAGAAGTAGGCCAAATTTCAGTCTTCCGTGATCATAGAACTAATTGATACCGTGTCCAACCGTATCAAAGTTTTAAAGATATCTATCGATCAGTACAATTAGAAGAAAGGTGTTTTTTGAATATGTATGTGTCTATTTATTTAGGACTATTTTTATTTTATTTTATTTTATTTTGCATTATTTTGTGTATGTATAAAATGCATACATGGACAATGAACGACAGACACATATTTATGCATTCCATATTACTTAGAGTAGTGAATAAAAAATATAAATTATCATTATGTATAGTTCATTCGAAAATGCTTTTGATAATGTAAGCTATCTGTCTGATAATGTAAGCTATATGTCCGTATTTTATTGGAAAAATTTCGTTGTTTTGTTTCAGTTTTCTGTTATTGGTGCTTAACTAATGCAATCATATGTCCATTTTTGTCTTTTAAGATTCCAACAAATCATTTATTTCTTCTAATTTTCTTTCATTATGACATTCCGTTTGTTTGTAAATTAACTAGCTGTATTTGAGCGCTTCGCCTGTCATTATATTTAAATAAGTCATTTTTAAAATAATAAGACTCAATTTTTAAATTCCTATATTTTTAACAAACCTGGTAAATATGAACAGATTTAGTTCGTTACAAAAGAGTTATTTTTAAAATAAATTATTTGCAAAACATAACTTTGGAATGGCAACACTCAAAAAAAAAAAAAAAAAAAAGATTGTTTTGTGTCCATTTTCGGGGAAGGTGGTACTGGTACTTAATTTGGAAAATCTTCTGAAAGTAACACCTTTCTAACATTGTAAAAAGTATGCTGATTTTAATTACATATTAAGATAGTATATAATTTTGACGCAGTCACAATAAAATGTTTAAATCCCGTTTATATATTTTTGACAAAATGGTAATTTAAAAACTATTTTCAATTATTTCACCGCTTTTTAATTTCGGATTTTCTAAAAAAATCTTCTAAAGGAAACATACGCATTAGAAGCAGTGTACAAATCAAATTTGAGATTCGTAGGTACAGTCATCCAAAAAATAAAAAACGCTAATTTCGCCGTAAATTATCGTAGAAACATTTGACTGGTACCGATCGATTTGTAATAACGTCTAGTTTATAACGGTATAGTTACATTTTGCTTAGGGGGTCGTCTACATATTAAAACTGGCATTAACTTCATTTTCTCCAATGGCATCCCCTATTTTTGACTTCATATTCAGATTTCTGAGATCAAGGCGGTTCGGAAAACATACTTATTTATATACTTTAAATCAATTCTAAATAGAATTAGACGTGAAAATGTATTAGGGGTCCGTCTATACATTTAGAAAATATAAATCATGATCTACCACCCAGTATACATTATTTATTAAGTTTCACACCGGAAAAAAAAAATTCAGAAATGTTAATTCACAGAACTCTCTGAGTTAGTTTATGAATTAAAAGATTTTTATTGGTTTCTATTGATTAAACATCAAATAGTTCACTTTATACGAAGAAATAGCTTGAATAAAAAATTAAATAGCTTGAATAAAAATTAAATAGCTTGAATAGATGTTAAAATATCTATCAAAAGAAAAAAAAAGGTAAATGGTTTTAAATATGTTTGAAATTTCAAAATTATTTTAACTCAAGCTGCCGTATAATTGTCTGAAACGGTGGCACTCAACCTGGTTCCCACGGCCGTTTCACAGTGACAATGGGAGTTTTTTCTGATACTGCAGTACTTTCATTTTCTTTAATTTAATTGACTTTTTAAAAATATTAAAACATATATTTTTTTTTTTAATTAATTATTTTTTTTCATGACATTATTAAAAAAATTTACATAAATCTCCACGATATTCTTTTGCTTTTATATTTTATAATGTGTAACAAATTAATATGCAAAATAATAAATCCTACTACTTAATGAGATGTTCTAAAATTCTACTCTTAACACAGATACCGAAGTGGACGGTGGGTGTAGAAAGGCTGACTACCCTTAATCTAAATCTTCAGTTGAAAAGGTCAAACTGTTACATTACTCTATTTAAAAAAAAGGGGGGGGGAAGAAAGAAAGAAAATAATAATAATAATATAAAATAAATAAAATAAAAATAAATAGATAAAAAATCTGAACAATAAACTATGGGAACAGAAGCAGGGAAGCCATCGTCTCCGTGAACGATAAAAATTACGATGGCGTGTCTCCGGACCATCGTAGGGGTGCGTCCGAGACTGTCGCCAATTACCCATAGCGCAGTACCAGTGCGACATTAAACACAACCTGCCTACCCACCAATATATTGTGGTGTGAACTGGCGTATAAGTGACCGATTACGCATGTATTTCAGTGTGGAATGGCTTTCTTAGTAGGAAAAATCTGTTTGGATTTTTACACATATATAGGATTTTAAGTTTATTTAAAATTTGCTTTGGAAGAAGATGATGACTCCTCATTTAAATGCTAATGCTGAAGGTCACGTGTGGATAGCAGTAAAAAGTAAAAATCTATGTTAAAGTAAGATAAATTTCTCTTAAAAAAAAAAAAAACTATTATGTTGTGGCCACCACAAGACTTTCTTCTATATTTTCCTATATACATATTCAATCAGTAACAATATAAAAAAAAAAAAAAAAAAATACGATATATATATATTTTTTTTTTGTTAAAAGTAAAAAAAATCGATAACTTTGTTTTAAATTATCACAGATTTATAGTTCAACCGTTCGTTTTAAAGGTATTGACGAGATCTTTCGAAAGATACCCATCTTGAAAATTTACCCCCCAGGGGGGGAAGCGATGCCCCCACATGCACAAAAATTTTTTTCTAGTTACGTACTACTATTATCAATAATTCATATTAATTTTACAATCACAAGTTTAAAATAACTCTTATTATGCACATTTAAACGAATTTTTGTCCTATACTGCCATGTTAAAAATTTAGATAAAATCCTATCACAGCGCCACCTGTTCAGCTATTGATCCCCAAATATAATCAGCACCAGTTTATGTCGGGGACCAACAAAATACCAAGTTTGGTTAAATTTCATTCATTGGTTCGTGAGATACAGCGTCCACAATAAAATGATACAGACAGACAGACATTTTCTAAAAACTATTAATTCGTGTTCTGGACATCCCAAAACATGTAAATCCATCAAAAAACGGAGGTCGAAAAAAAATAGGATTTTTTTCTGTTTTTTTTCGTTAAAAGTAAAAAAAAAATCGATAACTTTGTTTTAAATTATCACAGATTTATGGTTCAACCATTCGTTTTAAAGGTATTGACGAGACCTTTCGAAAGATACCCATCTTGAAACTTTGCCCCCCCCCCGGGGGGTATTTCCCCCCCAGTGGGGGGGGGGGAACCGATGCCCCCATATGCACAAAAATTTTTTCCTAGTTAACTACTATTATTTTCAACGAGATCTTTCAAAAGATACCCATTGTGAAAATTTACCCCCCTGGGGGGGGGGGAAGCGATGCACAAAATGTTTTTCCTAGTTACATACTACTATTATCAATAATTCATATTAATTTTACAATCACAAGTTAAAAATAACTCTTATTATGCACATTTATACGAATTTTTGTCCTATACTGCCATGTTAAAAATTTAGATAAAATGCTATCACAGCGCCACCTGTTGAGCTATTGATCCCCAAATATAATCAGCACCAGTTTATGTCGGGGACCAACTAAATACCATCCATTTTTGGTTAAATTTCGTTTAAAAAAAATAGGAATTTTTTCTGTTTTTTTTTTCGTTAAAAGTAAAAAAATCGATAACTTTGTTTTAAATTATCACAGATTTATGGTTCAACCATTCGTTTTAAAGGTATTGACGAGACCTTTCGAAAGATACCTATCTTGAAACTTTGCCCCCCCGGGGGTACTTCCCCCCTGGTGTGGGGGGGAACCGATGCCCCCACATGCACAAAAATTTTTTCCTAGTTAGCTACTATTATTATCAACGAGATCTTTCAAAAGATACCCATTGTGAAAATTTACCCCCCCTGGGGGGGTATTTCCCCCCTAGGGGGGTAAGCGATGCCCCCTCATGCACAAAATTTTTTTCCTAGTTACATACTACTATTATCAATAATTCATATTAATTTTATAATCACAAGTTTAAAATAACTCTTATTATGCACATTTATACGAATTTTTGTCCTATACTGCCATGTTAAAAATTTAGATAAAATGCTATCACAGCGCCATCTGTTGAGCTATTGATCCCCAAATATAATCAGCACCAGTTTATGTCGGGGACCAACTAAATACCAAGTTTGGTAAAATTTCGTTTAAAAAAAAATAGGATTTTTTTCTGTTAAAAGTAAAAAAAATCGATAATTTTGTTTTAAATTATCACAGATTTATGGTTCAACCATTCATTTTAAAGGTATTGACGAGACCTTTCGAAGGATACCCATCTTGAAACTTTGCCCCCCCGGGTGGGTACTTCCCCCCCAGTGGGGGGGAACCGATGCCCCCACATGCACAAATTTTTTTTCCCAGTTAACTATTACTATTATCAACGAGACCTTTCGAAAGATACCCATCTTGAAAATTTACTTCCCCGGGGGGGGGGGGAACCGATGCCCCCACATGCACAAAATTTTTTTCCTAGTTAACTACTTCTATTATCAATAATTCATATTAATTTTACAATCACAAGTGTAAAATAACTCACAATATGCCCATTTATACGGAATTTTGTCCTATGCTGCCATGTTAAAAATTTGCATAAAATGCGATCACAGCGCCACCTGTTGAGCTATTGATCCCAAAATCTAATCAGCACCAGTTCATGTCAGGTTGCAACTAAATACCAACTTTGGTTAAATTTCATTCATTGGTTCGTGAGATACAGCGTCCACAAAAAAAATGATACAGACAGACAGACAGACATTTTCTAAAAACTATTAATTCGTAATCTAGACATCCCAAAACATGTAAATCCATCAAAAAACGGAGGTCGAAAATTTTCGCGAATCCAATACTTTCTCTATATTACATATAGAAGAAAGTAAAAAAGGAATAACAGTAGGCTAAAAATACCCCGGAATAAATTAAAATGTTGTTTATTCTGGTTTTAGTCAGGTGATATCACTTGTGCTAAATAGCTGGATCCGCCCTCTCTTAAGCTCAGGTTCAGCTCATCATTAAAATATTGTTTTTAATGTCTGCCGCACCAAAATGTTCAAAACACAAATGCCAATTTTCATATATTTTGAAATCTTCCCGTTTCAACTTTAAGGGGACTAAGACGTTTTCGACTACTGAAAAAGACTAATATTTCACCATTATTTGCAGCCCTGTATCTCCTTACACGCTTAACAAATCATTATAATTTTTTTACTGCATGTTTAAAACACATTCAAGAATATCTTTTTGATAATTAAAAAACATATTATTGAAAAATATTTTTCATATGACACAATAAAGAGGATGATGTATTTTCTCGAAAAAAAAATACTATCGAACACTTTGGTACACTTAAAAAAAAAACTATGTATCTCCTTACCTTGAAATCTTCCATGATTATCCAAAACACCCTGCTTGATACAGTGAACCTGTTTTTATTTTATTTTCAAAGATAATTTAAAAAAAAAAAAAAATTATGAACTTCTAGATTAAAAAAAGCCTATATTTTCCAATAAACATTGACCATCACAAAAAAAATATACAATGTTAAACTTTTAAATTTTAGGTTCACCAGTTGGAATTTTATATCATAAATATCTCTGTAAAATTTCAAACTTGTACTGCTGGTAGATTTTTTACAAAATGTACCTAAACATTGAAAAAACACAATTTCAGAAAAATGAAAAAAACACTTTGAATGAGTATTAAAGATCAGAGCTGTACATTTAAAACATTCCTGGACCGTAATCGGATTGAGATTTCATTTCTGCATTATCTAATTGTTTTTTTAGTTTCTTTTTTTGTTTGCGAGCCTCTTTTGATAGTTTTTTAAGTTTCAGTTCTGCATCAGAGATTCTACGAAAATCTATTTTCCTCAAGGATTCACACATATTCTGACCCGGAACAATTCCCATGCTTTTAAAAACATTTGCCCGACTGCTAACACCATCGTTAAAACAGATAACAGCATCCATCACTCCCATTTTTAAAGTATTCATGCCAATGAATTTAGTTTTTGGCAGTCTTTTCCAAATGCAGCTGTTGAAACTTTCATTAGGGTTTTGTGTGCGTCCATGCATACATTTTTCCAAAAGTTTTCTATCCGTTAGGCTTCTAAAAACAGGTTTTATTGCAAGCGCTATTGCTTCAGGCAAAGGATGCTTACGACAATACTTTTCCCCAGTTTCTTTAGCTCGATTGTAACGACACCAAGATTCAGGACCTGTAGGACAGAGACCATGCTGCGGGTTGCTATCTGAAAACAAACGATGAAAATATATGGCCCATATGCCCTTTACCATGTCATCTAAAGAGTTTGAACAATTCTTTCGTATGGCGGATCCATAATAACTTTGTAATTTATCCATTTCTGCATCAGTCAACCGTCCACGTCCAGATATCCCTTTTCCATCAGAAAGTTTTTTACTCTTTAGACTGTTACGAAGGGTTCTCAAACGTGCACCCATCCGCTTTTGCACATGACCTATGCACTCTAGTTTTTCAACAGTTGCCTCTGGACCATATACTTTTGCTTCAGACACCTTTAGAAATCCTTTAGAATCACCATCGCCTAAATACTTCAAATATCTAACTTTACGTGTCTCTTCTGAGCGTCTGTAGATATTTAGCACACCTTCTGCTTCCATACCTCCACTATATCCTTCAAAATTTTTGTCACATCTGTGAGGTTTAACATCTTGATTTTTACAATAAAAACAATACTTTGTTAAACATTCAAAATCTATTACTTTTGAATTTTCTATAGACGTAGCACACACAACTCCATTTAGGGAAGTATGCCCTCTCTTTTGCCAAGTACCATCAAATGCTGCTACTATATCTGCATTTCCATTTTGTAAATTTACAGATTCATTTACTGCTTCAATCATAGAACTATTACACACTTTATGTAAATGAGTATTTATAATTTCAGAGTAGCGTTCAAACTTGGAAGGAGGGGGTGGCAAGTTCATTATACCACAAAAAGTTTGGGCTTCTTTTTCCCCATTACCAATGCAACGCATACCATATACTGCACGTATATTTACGTCATAATTATTACTGGATTTACTAGAAGTCATTGCAGTAGTAGAAGTCATGCAGTTTGTACATAAAAACACTAAACTTGCCGCCAATCCTCTGCGACTGTTAATTTCTTCATATACATTGAATGAGTCTGAACAATTGCAGTTTTTACATTCGGCTATAGTATTTAGAAGACAGTCGTTTATTATTCGTCTCAAATACATCAGAATTTTCATCGATCTTTATCTTCTTTGCAGAAGTGCTTGTATTCAAATCATTATTTGAAGGCGTTTCTATTATTTCATTCTTGTGCTGATTTCCATGGAACTTTCTTTTTCCGAAATTACGCTTGCGAGCCATAGCAAACTAAAAACTATTTCAATATGAGCAAAATATATATATCTATCTATCTTAAATATCAATATAAAAATAAATCAATGTAATATATAACTATAAACTATAAGTAGCGTAAACAAACGAAAGAAAAAATTGCAAGCAAACCACGAGCACGACACGAGATAAACATAAACAAACGAATGTTTCTTTCTGTGAGTTGTTGGAAGAAAACACACAGCTTGGGGTGAACATTATCAGTTAATTATACTGAAGAACCAGGGAGTCTCCTAACCATGGTACCAGTAAGAAAGATAAGATATCTAGTCTAGAACTGGAGGGCAACCTGCTTTGTTTACACTTTCGAAGCTCTTTAAATGGGCGTGGTATGTCCTTTTAGCTCTTTAAATGGGCGTGGTATGTCCTTTTAAATTTATTTATTCTAAATTTATCAGCTTTTTTTTCATTGAAAGGGCATAAATTATACATTTTTAGAAAGAGCAGAAAATACGCTATTTTTTTAGACAAAAATTGAAAAATCGATTTTTTGAAGCTGTTTCATGTCTTGGTCCCCTTAAAAGCATTTAGATTAATTTATTTTATTTTGAATTTTTAAATTTAGACGATTAAAGTCTTTTAAATGAAATTTCAGGATTCTGTAAGATCAATATCTATATATTTCAAAGTAATAAGACTATTTTTTTGTTTTAAATTTTTATTCCATAATAACTGTGACTTTGATTTCGTGATTAGGAAATTGAAAATAAATACTATTGAGGTATGTTCCAATAATAGATCTTATAAACTTACAAAAAAAAAAAAAAAAAAAAAGCACTTTTTCACTATTTGATTCTGTATTAAAAAACTTTTAATAGAAATTTGATATTTTATTATGTTACATTATGGGATAAATTTTAAATAACACAAAGCTTACAAACGGTACAGTAACCAAATGCAACTATGTCACAATAAAATTTAAACACAAAATTCATGGTAAAAAATCTTTTTAAATTTATTAAATATTCATAATAATAATAATAAAACGATTGTCGAATGCATAATTGCTGTTTCATGCAATCAGTTTCGCTGTACCGTGTTTTCTAAAACATGATATTTAACTAGAGGTGTACGTACTCTTGAATATTGAAATGCGAAAAAAAGTGTAACAGGGTTAAAATAGAATTTTAGCAGCGAAAAACTAGAAAAAGATATTTAATACTTATGAAGAAAGACTTAACATATTAGTATCGGATATATTCTTCTCTTGTACCGTAAGCCACGCCTTTTCAGAAATTTTCTAAAACTTTATAATATAAAACAAAATAATTTTGCATATTTGTAATTAAATCATTTAAGTTTTGTCTTCAATAATCGATGTAGTAAATACCATTGTGATTTATGCATACCATCGTGACATATAGAGACAAATAGGAATATGCAAATTAGTCTTTTTTTTAAAATAGTGTTTCAGCGAATCAGAGGCGGTTCTTTTCTTTTGAAACCTTTTCACAATCCCTCACCTACATTGTGATAACTTTAGAAAAATATGCCAATTTGTATAATAAACATCGAAATATTGCTTAGGTAACAATAAAAATAACATAAAGGTAAATTAAAATAGTTTTCCGTCAAATTATATACAAACATTTACTTATAGAGGATACAGATTATAACAAGTGACGGCCCCCTAACAGGAATAAAAAGTGAAATATCACTGTAACTCAAAAAATAATGTTAGGAACGAGCTGTAAATTTGGAAACCCATGTTTTTGATGATGCCCGTTCTATTCGTGCAAAAATTAACATAGGTCATAATTCATAATTTTTTCAAATATGAATTTATTAATAATTTTCATAATTCAAAAAATGTTTATTTAGCAAAAATTTGCATGGAATATGTTTGGGTCACTTCATTCTAACGATTAAAAAAAACAGAATTTAAATATCATAATTATTTCGGAAGATATGATTTAATGTTTGTCACATTCATTTAACATTAGCATCCCCAAACTTTGACAGCTTATAACTCTATGAAAAATTGAGCGAAATATATCAACTATACCATTTTCCGTGATGATTTGATCCAAAGAATTCAAATTAATTATAAAAATGGGGTTTTACCATTGAAAAAAATGAAGTTAATAACAGTTTTAATATGTAGACGACCCCCTAGGTAAAATCTATAACATTATAAACTAGACGTTATTACAAACTGATCGGTACCAGTCGCATGTTTCTACGATAATTTACGGCGAAATTAGGTGGGGGGGGGGGCGTTTTTTTTTTTGGCTGACTGTACATTATATCTGTAGAAATCATGTAAAGAAATGAATTTCGAGAGTGATGTCTTACCAACTATCATTGCATACGAGTTAAAAATTTCAAACTCCCAAAGTACTTCAACCCTTGTAACAAACAGTAGCTGCATCAAGTTTGGTTTGAACCAATTCGAGAAAAGATGTAAGGCACACACATATAGAATAACTCTTAATTATATTAAGATTAACTGAATTCCAGAACACTTCAATGATTTTACTATCTGTAAATTGGTAAATAACATAGTTTTATTTTTAATGAAATTTTTAAATATTCATTACTTAAGAATGTTATAAAAATATATTTATCAATATATGTATACTTCGAAGAAGTAATTTCCTAAATGAATTTCTACATCAATCAATTATTATCTCAAAAAAAATAAAAAAAAAAAAAATCTCTAATTCATAACAGCTTTTATCCACAATCAATTATTTATTACTTTCTAGAGATTAATTATTTTCATTCTATTCCATAACAAAATTATTTATATTATGTTGGTTTTATTGAAGTGCGTGGATGACCAAGTTTCACTTGGAATTGTTGTAAAAATCTTTTACAGAGTAAAAAGAGCAATTTCTGTACAGAAATCATCAATATAAAGCTCATTCATTATTATTTGAATTTTTAACTTTAAATATTCATTTTTCAGGAAAAGGACAATATGACAATACATCATTACGATTTGAAATCTCAAAAATTCCCTTTCCTATAATTCTTACAGATCTCGTTGAATCGTTCCCAAGAAAACCTAATTTACGGGGGTAGTTCGGGTTACCAGTCAATTAAATTTTTCCGGAAGATGAGAGTGGTTCATATCTAAATGTTTTTTAAATATTTGTTGTGTAATTTCAGATATATCCTCTAGCTCTAAATAAAATAAAAAAAAATCTTGAACAGTTCCTGAAAAAATTAAGTTTCTGCCATATTTTGCCTCGAGAAAAGCATAATTTATGAATAAATGTTAATTTTCTTGAAGGTAAGTGAGATTCAAATCGAATTGTTATCTAAAAAATATTTAACCTCAAATTTCTGTTAAAATCATTCGAACAGTTTTATAGGAATTTAGTTTCCTATCGTATTTTGCCTCTATTGGAGCACGGATTACCAGAGAAAGCTAGATTTTTGGACGATGAAGATAAGTTAAATCCATTTTTTTTCTTTATCTCATAAGAACTTTAACCCTAAATTATTATAAATAGCGTTAAAGCCATTTCTTTAAATTTCAGGATATAAATGCATGGTTAACTTAATAATTACAAAACTTTGAATAAACACCATAAAATGCAATAAACTCGCAACAGTTGCTTCGGGTCGAAAAATCACACGATCCTTCGTCAGGCGAACAAAGTAGGCTACAGTCAAAGTGGCAACCTGTGCACCATGACTGCAACACTCGTGCTTACTTTGTTCGCCTGATGAAGGGTCGTGTGTTATTTCGACCTGAAACAATTGTTGCAAGTTTATTCAATTTTATGGTCTTTATTCAAAGTTTTGCAGTCACTTCAAAACGCCAGTTCTGTGGTGCTTTCTTTTTAACATGGTTAACTTGCTTATTAATGGAAATATAATGTTATTTACATCTGATTTCCTAAAAAAAAGTGCTATTAAAAACACAATTTTTTTTTATATATAAATAAGAATAAGTGAGCTGGAGTTTAGGTTTATTATCTTTTTGCTTGGACATAGTGCGAATAATTTGTAACGGAACCATTGAACAAAATCTATAGAAAAATATATTACGATAAAAGATATATTTTTTATTTTATTTTTTATTTTTTTATGTTTAATTGTATTGAAAATACCGCAGAAAAAAATTATTATTAAATTTTAAATTTAAATTATTTTCTTTATTTAAAATCATATATTAAACATATTTTCCTCTAATTCTTTTCATTTACAGAAAATGACGTTGTGAATGAATTTTCGTATCATCAACATTCTTAAATATCATATCATTTGCAGTCATTTAATCTAATAACTTCGCTTAGTTTTAATAACTCACAAGAGACAAAACTATTTTAAATTTTCTTAATATATAATGTGTCAATGTTATTTCGAGAAAAATTTGCTTAATAGGATTTTTATGAAGATATGAACTTAAATGTAATTTCTGAAACTTAAGTTATTATTGCTAAGCGTTAAGTTTTTATGTCATCATTTATCAGAACTGAATACATGATCTCACGTTTATTATCTTCATTAATGTTTGAACTTATAATGTGTTAATCTAACAATAAGTCATAATTCATTCTTAAGTTGTAATTGGATGAAATTAATTAAATGTTATTAAAAATAAATATTTTTATTTTAAGTAATAAAGTGCGTTTTTACACATTTTCATGTGCTGTTCTTTGACACTAATTATATTGAAAACAATACAATAATGTGAAAATCTAGTTAACAAAAGCCTGTTTCAGAGTAAAGGATTAAAGATAGTTTAGTTTGAAAAACATTTTACTTCAATGTATATATGTAATTTAAGTGACATTCAGCATACAATAAATTAATATTCCAAACATCCCCTCATGTTAAAAAAAAAAAAAAAAAAATCAATGAAAATTTCTATGAAACCATCATCTCAATTTTTATTCAATAGTTACTAAAATATATTTATAACAATTTATATTTGTTTAATGCATAATCAAATGTATTCAAAAGAGAGAGAAAGAGATGAAGCTTTTTTTTTTTTTTTTTTTTGTAATATGTTTCTACAGAATGTCTTTCTTTTTAGAATAAATCAATATTAAAACTTTATTTCATATGAAAGATAAAAGCACCATTTTTGAAATACATACTATATATTATCTTCAATTTTCTGTATTACTACCTAAGCTACTTTTCTTAAATATGAAAATGCATCTACACAAAGAAGAACCATACCTACAAATTGATACAAATCGTAATTTTGAATAAACTATTTATAATTTCTTACTTCAAAGCAATTTTATTTTTTAAATGAAGTGTAATATTATTAAATTTTTATAATAATAAGTGATTGTAATTAAAATCTATATAAATAAAAATGTAAAATTTGTTTCTTCAAAATAATAAATAACCAGTAATTCTTCATTGATTGCTTTGAAATTTTGACACAACATTGCATTTGAGTACGCACGTATTTTTATATGCACGAGTTTGTGAAATCCCTCTCTATTTCCCCTCTGGAGAGGCAAGTGGCGTTTGCAAGCATAACTGGGGTCTAAATTACTTCACGATGAAGAAATTCTGCATGGTGAGACTAGAGTTGAGTAAAAAAAAAAATGATTTTGGAACTTTTGATTTTAAAAAAGTAGAGAGAATTTTACAAAACTTGGGTTTTCGAGTAGAATTCTACCAAAAATGGCAAGGTTGAAAATGACTATGTGTCTTCTTGTGGGTATTAACAAAATAATACAGTCGAACCTCGTTAACGTGAACACACTTAACGTGAATTACTTTTAACATGAACTGTTTTTACGATCCCCGTCAAAATGAAAATTTGCTTCTGTGTTTCTGAGTTACTGATAACAGGAACAAGTTTTTTGTTCCTCTTGAGATTCACGTTAATGAGGTTCGACTGTATTTTCATTTTTTGAGATTTTTATATATTTTTGGAGTGTAAGAGTTACGAGGTGGCAAATTCGAGAGCCCCCTTTTTTCGTCCAATTTGTCCTGGAGAATCTATGGATACTGCATTTAAGAATTTTGGTGTGTGGGTTGCTTTGATGCATCTAACACCAGCTGTGAGAGGATTTTGTGAAACTTCCCTTCTTCAAACCTATAGGGACAAGGGGAGGGAGAATAACATTTCCAAGCGTAACTCTGCTTCAAATTATCTCAGAAAGTCGTAATCGCTTTTTATCATTCATCTTCTAAGGTGAATTATTTTTGGGATGTAGGGTTGTTTATATGTGTATAAAACACACACTACAAAGTAATATTGTGAAAAAAAAAAAACTTAAATTCCTCTTTTTTAAGGTTGTTGGGGACTAAACACTTTTATAAGAAGAATTCTTCTCCGATTGCTTTGTGTGTACCTTTTTATGTGTATCTAAAACACAGTTTAAGAAATATTTTTGCGAAATTTCGTACTATTAACCTTTGAGTGCTGGGCTATGAACAAATGTTTCCAAGAGTAACTCTGTTCAAAATTACCCCAGGAAATATATATATTATTTTTGTACATGTTAGTTTCCGGGTGTGGGAATTCATTGCGCTTACTTTCGTGCTTGTAAAATTAAAATGGACAGATGGAAAAAAAATGCGTGCTGTGCGCATGTGTATAGCGCTATTGCATGCAATGGGTGCCGGTAACGGACGTAAAGCAGGCGAGGAAGACGAGGACTCAGGCAAGGATTTTGAGAACCAGTCGAGGTTCGCGTATGAACACTTTGTTTTCCTGGACGAACATTTTGTTTCTGAACACTTTGTTTCTGAACACTTTGTTTCTGGGTTAAGATGCTGCTGCAGGTAGTAGAGTCAGCATTATGCGGTCGGGAAAGCCGCTACTAAAGGCAGCGGGAGCCCATATCGAGCTTTTGACTGATTTCAATTGAACGTTTTTCAATTTTTTTTTCTTTTGAGATTTTTACTGTCATAAGTAGTATAGAATTTTTAGAATTCATTTAAATATAATAATCAGCGAAGGATGCAAAGCCTGCCAGTTTAAAATAGCTTTGAACTAATCTCATGAGGAATGTATTTGATTAAAAATATTCGAATTGCAACATAGAGGCTCACATCTAAAATCCATATGAAAAGGATGACCATTTGTGAACTAATTGAATAAAATGTCATGAAAATACTAGATAACAATATTAGTTCTCGTGATTGTTTGGAAAAGACCTACTTTTTTCGAAATATTTGAAATACATAACACACAAAGTAATGTCTTTCGTGAAAAAAAAGCAAAGGAATTCAGCACGATTTGAAAAGATCTCGTAGAATATACGCCAATATATTAAAAATAATGCATACCGAGTCTTTATTAGTGCTAGGAATTTTGGAAAAATCATTTTGAAAATATTTTGGGTTAATGTAAATAAATACACCATAATATAAAAAAATTGTATTTGAATACTTTTTGTCATAACCTTCTTTAAAAGCATCGTAAAAATGTTATTTTATTTTTTATTTATTTATGTATTTATTTCCTTTTTTTTTTTTTTTTCTTTTTTAAAGGGACCCTTCAAAAAATATAACACACATGTTTTGCTATTGCCAGCGAATCCTTTATTTTGCGAAAAACTTTAAATGTTATAACTTTATATTTAGCGGTCTTTTGAGTAGAAAATCCTGTCTCAATTTTGGAAAACAAATTACTGTATTAACAAATTACTGTATTTTCAAATTACTGTATTTTCTGATAATTATAAGAGAATCTCAGTCCTTCAGGTATTTTATATGAACATTCCCCCCTACCCCCTTTTTTTTTATTTTCACCTAAATAAATATTTTGACAATCAGTGTTAAAGTATTTGATGACAAACATAAAACTGAATACCGGAAATGAAACAGAGAATGTAATACATATCATTATGAAATAAATACATGTTTGTTAACATAAAATTAAGAGAAACACTTGAATAAACTTTAAGTGTGGGTAAGTGCCGTGTGCCTCATAAATTCGTGCAAAGTTCAAAAATCCATTATAAAAGAAGTTATGCTAGGGGAAAATTTCTGTTTGCAAAAGTACGATCACAAGGAAATTTATTTATTTTTCTAATTATGTGTATATGTATATGAAGAGGCATATATATAAAGAATACGGAACGATGGGGAATATGGAATCTTCGGATAAAAATGTATAGCGTTATATCTCATCTGTACGACACTTCAGCCTATCGGATGTACGTTAAACGTCTTCACTATGCCTCAGATTCTAAGCATTTTTGGATGTATGTATTGCAAATTCTATAATCTACTTACAAAGCAGTGAAAATCGAGTGTAAAACTTGTGTCCTTTCTGGTAGAGGAGTTGAGTTAATTTGTAGTCTGTATCCTATGAACTTATTTCTATCAGCAGTTTGTTTAGATTAATTCATTCCCCAAGATGGTAAATTGGGTTATATGGAATACTATTTCATATTATTTGCAATTTTTGTAATATTGGGTTTTTTCAATAATAATTTCAAAATTAACTGTTTATTTTGCAGTTATTCATGATTGTTTCTAAAAATACTATCATTTTCATATTGTAATTCAAGAAAATGTGTATTATGCATTTCTCTTCATAACACAGACATTCTTATTACCCGCTTTGTCCATATAACCCTATAATAGCTTTTATTTTGATTAACTAAAAATTTTCACACACCATAAAGTTAAAGGCAGCACTACGGGTTTTGAAAAGACATGATCTTTCTTCTTCAGGTGCAAAAAAAAAAAAAAAAAAAAAACATGCCTTGAAGACAAAACTAAGACAGTGAAAAAGTTTTAAAGTTTAAACATTCGTTGTACATGAGTTTTTTCTTTATTTGGTATTTTGATTAACCTTATTCTGGATTTCTCGAATGGCATTTTGTAGTTTCGTCGCAGTCTTTCTTTTGTATCCAAGTCATTAGCATGTGTTTTTTACACCTGAAAAAGAAAGGCTCTGTCGTTTCGAAACAAGTAGTGCTGTCTTTTATTTTATGATGTGTGAAGAAGTTTTACAGTTAAAATATTGATTGTACACCAGTTTTTTAATTTAATATTGTGATTAACCTTATTCTGGGTTTCTTGAATGACATTTTGTAGTTTTATCACGTCTTGTTTTTGCCTCAGACGTGACTGCCTACAAAGCACGTGTTTTTTGCACCTGAAGAAGAAAGACCACGTGTTTTCGAAACCGGTAGTGCTGTCTTTAATTTTGAGGTGTGTGAAGAAGTTTAAAAGTTTAAATATTGATTGTACACCATTCTTTTAACTCACTTGAACGTTTAACACTTGAAAGTTTACTACAGTCAAATCCACAGTGATCCAACATATTTTAATTTATTAGGGTGAGTTTAAATGGAAATTGAAATTGTATTTTCAAACATTTTAGCTTGTTAAACTTGCTAAACTATGAACCTGATTTGTAAAACTCGACAAAGAAGAAACAAAATATAATCAATCGAAACCAATGCAATATATACATATTACTTTAAAATCAAGATATTTTAATGTATAAGTAAATATTTTTACATATTAAACAGAATCTTTGAAATTTTTAGAAATTTTCATTACTTTAATTAAATGTAAACATTTTACAAAGACACTATTCATTTACTTTATGTTCATCGTCATTATGTTTAATCAACTGCATGCGTGAAGTTATTGTTTTTGAAGCAGCTGATTCTCCTTTTTAACTACTTTAATTTAAGGTACTTAAAGTAATAATAAGTTTTACAATCATATCATAACTATATTTTTAAAGCAATGTAAAGTCAATATGGAATTTAAAATTAAGTAAATGGATTAGTATGAGTTTTTAAATACGTAAGTTTATTTTCCAATTTTTTCTCCAGTTAAAATTGTTAAATATCCATTAAAGAATAAAATACGGCGTATTATGTTATTAGCTTTCATAAGATAAAAGAAAGGAATTAGACTTTAATTATTGTTTTACACTTAATTTTTGTAAGTAAATATAAAAAGTTATTAATTTTATATTTACTTTAAAAACTTATGTTCTGTAAACTTTAAAATTTTTATAGATATTGTGCTTAAATTTTTATTTATATTATACGTGTATATATGCTAACAGGTTTTGCGTGCTTTGCCTTCACTACTTTTTAAATGAAAAAAAAAAAAAAAAAAACAATCACTATATTTTAAATCACTTGAAAAAAAAAAAAAAAAAAAAAAAAAAAATCCATTGTAGTCGATTGAAACCTCCCTTTGGCTTACTGTTGCTTTCGGAAGCATTTTTTCGCCTATGCTACATAATTTCCGGGTCTTCACTGCTTGCATATACGTCTTAACCGGACATTTGAATTTAAGTGCTATCTGGACAATAAATAGCACTACTATTATTCAAGAACTACGTTTTTCCACAAACGTTTCTCGTACAGATTATCAGCTACACTAGACAACAAAAGATGGAAGCAACAGATATTCTCTACAACTGCAAAAATTTAATTAATTTAAAAACGTAAACGAAATTAGAAAGCGGATTTCGGTGTGCATCAGAAGATGTCAAAACGGACTTCCATGCAAAGTTCTGTAGCTCTGCGATTTTCTGTTTGCCTACAAAGTGACTAACACACCTCTAAATGTAAATTTGTTTTTTGTCACTTTCTCATTATCTGTATGGCTTAAGATACTGTGAAGAGACTCTTCCTCATTTGACAAATTTAAAATTATTTTTTTGCAAAATGTTGCACATTGTAATTTTGAGGATCGAACTCATCAGGACTTTTGCGTTATTAGCATGATACTATAACCAATTGATATCTAACTGACTACAGAAACACTTTTTACATTTACGTTTCCATCTTCACAGTCGACCATTTCAGATATTTATATATTTTAAATTAATAAAAAAAAAATAATAATCAAAATTCGAAAGCCAGGCTCCGAGGTGCTTTAGAAGAGATTAAAACGGACCTCCATGTAAAAATCTGTAGGTATGCGATCAGTGGTTTTCCTTCAAAGAGACGGACATACTCACATACAAATATTTTTTTGTTACATGCATATATAGATAGACAGGTAGGAAAATAGACAGATAGATATATAGATATATATTAATATAAATAGATGTAGATATACAGATAGATATTAATTTAAATAGATAGGTAATCTTAGATATACCGAGTGTCCGAATCAAAAATCTTTAATTTGGAGAGGTTTGACAAGTTGTTGAAAAATACTTGACAATCAGTTGAAAAGCAAAGAAAAAATGGAAAATTAGGTAACAGGATTCGTACAGCTTTCAGAAAAATATTCTTAAATTTCCATCTGGGATCCCTTTGTAGTCTTGGAGTGTTTACTGTTTAGCCAGTAGTTTAGTTTCAACCATGTGCACTATACATTTTTTGCAATTACAATAGCTATGGCAGTAGTTATTGAGATACGAAGTCTTCAACATCTGTTAGAAACTATCAAAGGGTATGAAATGTTGCTTTTTGAGTACTGCGTAAATTTGCAATATGTCTTGGTGAATGTTTTTCAACACAGAAGTCTTAGTAAAAAAATGCCCGGTTGCTGTATCATTACGAAACACAATAATTTTTGAACTTCTTTTTGTCCATCTCGTGTACTGAATGGGAAATTTATGAGCCCCAAAAGCTGCAGTTGTGCTAATTCGCAATAAGTCTTACGTAAAATGTGACTTCTGAAAAAAAATGATGCGCTTGCGGTTTAAAAAATAATGTTAATTTTTGATTCGAGATAACATCTCCATCGCAAGAAAATGTAATACGCTGGAGCCCTTCATTTGGTCGGAGTTGGCACGTGCAAGAGGTGCCAAAAAAATTATTATTATATATGAATTAAGCAACCAACAATGCCTATTAGTGATCAATTATCGCAAATAGGTTTCTATTAATTGGCATTTGCAATTAGAGACATTTGATTTTGAAAATCTGTAGGTAAATTAGATAGTTAAATATGGGAGTTTTTGTTTAACTGAGTCTGTTTAACTTTATGCGTGTTTTCAAGTTAAAATGAAACAGAATGATTTTTGTGGAATTAGAAATCTAGAAGCGGTTAGCTACTAAACATTTCATTCACACACAGTTAACTATATTAATACGACTATTATAGTTATACGTTACATAGTTATTGTAAATACGATTTTTAAACACTCAATTAAATATATTTATGTTTATTTTTAAAAAGTCTGAGCATGATTGATTTTTCTTTTTATAAATCTGAAAATAGTAATATTGTTTCTCAGAGTATGGGTTTTCGTTTTCAAATATTTTACAGGCCGAATTCAGATCCAGGAATATTTTTAAATTTTTGTTCCTTTTTTTTATTTTTCATATTTTACTTTTAAATTTTTTAATTAAATATTTTTATTTAAGTACTATACTAACAGTTTTTGGTCGTACCACAGGTTACTACGTTTAAATTAATTTAAATAAATATATATATATATATGTACTATTTTTTAAACTGCTTTACAAATGTGTCTCTATTCTTTACGATAGTGTCTTACCAACGGGCCGCGACCTTCAATTTGGGTGCTTATCGGATGATCATTTTTAAACGAAGAGTATCGAAAAATATCGAAGTAGCACTTTTATATTTAAATCGCAATTATGAATAAACAACACGCTACGTACTATACACAGTATTTATTGTCACGTTATTTCCTATACTTTATTTTATATATCTTGCCGAACATAATATGACAGCAATATCACGCCCAAATGCCCGGGAATACGGTATGCTATATGAGCGCTATATCAGCCGAATTTTAGACTACTAATGTTTTTGTGGTTCTATGTATTTCCCACTAAGCTTATTTTTATTTTTAATTATTTATTTGAATATTTATTTGAATTAATAAAATATTTGGGAGAGACAGTGTACAGGTGCTTGGAGTTACAGATAACAGCCTATTTACTCGTATTTCTATGTTAAATTAGCTTAGAGTTTGTTAAATAAATAAATAATTAAACCTTATCATGGTACTCAGCTTTATTATATCTTTCCATTGGTGGCTCACTCTTTTATTTATATCAATTCTTTTGAATTTTTGTCGTCATATTAGTGGTAAATTTATTTTATTTTATTTATTTGTATATTTAATATAATTTCTTGCATAAAAAAGGGGAAAATTTTTAGTAATTTGTTTTTGCTAATATTTTTATCAGTCGCACATTTTTGTTAATTTATAAGAACCCTTCACATTTTCTTTATATTTTTCATGGTTTTTCGGTTTAAAATAGTGCGTGTGAAAACTTTTCTTTTTTTAACTTAAGTAGTAAAGGAAAGCTACGCAGTCGAATGTGATGTCATAGGCAGTTTTGTAAACAACAATTTGACAGTAATAATATAAAAAATAGTAATTTAAAAAATAAAACTTTAAACCTTTTAGAGCAACATATATGAACTGTATGCAAAACTGGTGCACAATCGATAAATAGAAAATAAGACTTCTTCACACACCATAAATTTTAAGCCAGCACAACCGGTTTCGAAAGGACGTAGCCTTCCTTCATCAGGTGCAAAAAACACGTGCTACTGCCTTGGAGGCAAAAGCGAGACACGTGTTTTTTGCACCTGATGAAGGAAGGCTACGTCCTTTCGAAACCGGTTGTGCTGGCTTAAAGTGTCTTGCTTTTGCCTCCAAGGCAGTAGCACGTGTTTTTTGCACCTGATGAAGGAAGGCTACGTCCTTTCGAAACCGGTTGTGCTGGCTTAAAATTTATGGTGTGTGAAGAAGTCTTATTGTCTATTTATATATGAACTGTATTTGCATTTTATAATTATGTATAAAATTTTAAAGTAAAAAAAAAAAAAAAAAAGAATAAACTTGTAAACTTATTTAGCAATAATAAAATTACAGCTTATTTTTTAAAAGGCTAATCAAAAATTTGAAAATGGGACTTCTAGCTGCGCCAGGACACCTCGAGGTCATCTTCGTGTTGAATCACGTGAATGTCCGAGTTATCGACTTTGCGCTATGCTGTCTACAGACACATAGACAGACAGATATTGCCTTTATTATATATAAAAATATTAACTTTAATTTTTTTTAAAGCATAATTTTTGTTGTTTTCTATTTGGAAACATTGACAACTTCTGATTTTTCTTTTACAGAGTACATAAATAAAGAATTATTTGAAAAAAGGGTAATGTACATAAAAACGAAAAATCATGTGTTTCGCGTAGATTTTTCGTACACTTTTCAAGAATACGTACACATCGCATCGTTTATCCTTTAATGTATTTTATCTAAAGTAACGCTAGTAGAGGTCATGCGGTAGGAGAGGTTGCGCACATATGGGATCAGCAGGAATGAGTTGTGTAGACGAGTTGCAATTTCAGGTGGTTGTACAACATCAATAGTGAAGTGCCAACTTGAATGTACTACATGTTCGTTGTTTAAAGTTTCTAAGATAACACGTGATTATTTTGTCTCGTTTGCAAAAATTAACGCTAGAGTTTTCCTAACCCTTCCTAGAAATTTAAATGCAATGATAGTAGTACAAAATATTTTAAATTTATACCATTTTTCCTATGCTACTAACATAGAATAAAGGTACAAGTACAACGATTATCTCTAAAAGCGAATAATTATCTAATAAAAGACGGCACTATATCTCCTGCCAAAATGCCCAAGCAGCACCGAAACATTCTCTTAACGTTCAAAAATTGTTCTGCAAACACGTTATAAGAACGTTCACTTTTAACGTGTTATAGACGTCTATCTGTCCATCTTGAAGACGTACAATTGTACGGTTCAGAGAAAGTTCAATGAACCTGTAACTATCACCATCGGTATTTTAGAAGTGTTCTGAGAACGTTTTTGTTTTAAAACCAGAATATGTTTTCTATAAAGATGTGGAATAAAATTGAATTGAATCTTTGTTTTATTATGCAGTTAAACAAGTTCATATATTTCATTTAATAAATAACAGTAAAGAGATAGTTAAAATTTTAAGTCGGCGAAACTTGGGATATTATTTTTAAAATATGCAAATTGCATAACCTAGATTATATATATAATCATATAAACATTAAATAAATACTTCAGAATTTAAAAAGAAAAGACAAAAAGAATTACAAACCTTCTTAATTTTCTACATAAGAATTTTCAAGAAAACACCCTTGCAACTAGCATTTTAAAATACCTAATGACCAGTCTGGAAGGGCATTCACTTAAAATTAGCTCTTATCTTCTAAACCTTTTATGTTACTTCTTCATTCAGAAACATAATAACCAAAAATAGTTATTTTAACAATTTCCATCTCAGAAAACTAAATTAATAAAATGAATCCATAATATCTAAGTGGTTTTCTGTAACAGGAGCAGATTTTTTTGCGATACAACGCTGCTTACAAGCATCAAAAGTTAGGCTTAAAAACTTACGCAGTTATGAAAATGATTGTTTAAATAAGACTTCAATAAATAGAACACAGAGAATATTACAGGTTCAAAATATTACATTTTTACCTTTTCTAAAGCTTATCCAAGTCATTATAACGCAAAACTGAACAAAACAGATTACATGTTTTAAAATTACCGCCTCACACAACGACACGACTTTCCCAAGACCTTGCGTTTGACTTTGCACGGTCAGCGAGAATTAAATAAATGCAATCCACAGATGTCAATATCATCTGCCCTTCCCTTCTTACATCCGCAATAATCATGTTTCAAAGTTCAACATTTTAAACAGAAATTTATTAAGCATTTATAGCTGTAGAAAACATATAGTCAATATTTTAAGGAAAAATGAAGCTGAGTTAAACAATTATTTAAATTTTTATAAAATATTTTAAAAAATTATGAGATCACTTTATTTTTCCATTTTAAAATCTCGAATTAAACGGAAAAGATATTTTGTTTTAGTGTATATTTTAAACAAAATATTCAGTGAAACAAAATTGAACAAAATATTCAGTGAAAGGATCAGAAATGGCATACACTTTATTTTTTCTGTACACATAAAAAGAACGCAATGGATGCATGGAAATTTTCGACTTAGGGCTTTAACACTCCTTGAGACGTCCTCGATAGGATTCGACAATTTTTAGAACTTGTTTGAGCATCTTAATAAAATTTTGTGGAAATTGTATCTGAAGAATTAGTGGACAGAATTTAACCTAACTTGATATTTAGTTGAACTTTTATTTAAACTAGCCCTGATTAATTTTTGGAATATATGACGTAATAGGTGCTCAGCTATTATGTAATTCCCCCCCCCCCCTTCCTCCATGTAACGGAGGGCAGTATCTAAGTTTCTATTGAATAAAACTGCACCAAACTTGATATGTGAGATAGATATTATGTTAAACTATGGTGATCTAATTTGATCATATATTGATTGAGAGGTGGAACTACTGTGCTGCAACTTGACCGTTTAAAGGAAAGCAATATCTCAGATTATTATTATTATTATTATTAAAAATTCACTAACATGAGTATGTGAAATATTTATTATGAAAAACTATGATAATTCAGTTTGGGTATATATCGGCCGATATAGTACTCTTTATTATGCAATTTTTTCAGATAGCTATACCTCAGCATGTGTTAGTGAAATCTGCAACAAATTTAATATGTAAAATTTTAATTTTGAGATACAGTGTTTATTAATTTTTCGTTCATGTTAACTGGTTTAGTTGTGCTTTTATACAGAATGGTACAGAATAAAGTAGTGCGATGGGTAGAAGATTTCTTTTAAACAGTTTAATTAAAAAAGAATGGCTACGTAAAATTTTCATCTATTAAGAAAATAATTTTTGAGATATATATTAAAAAATTTTCTTTTATTAAAATGTATTAAATAAAATTTGGAGTTAAAAAAAAAAAAAAAAGAAAAGAACAATCAAACAGAGTAATGGTTTAACAACATTATCAATATTGATAATTTATCAGTAACATTCAAACTTAAATAGAATCATAAATAAAATATAATAAAAGTTTAAAATTATGCTTAAAGAAAAAAAAAAAAATAAATAAATAAATAAAAAAAAAACTCATTTCTGTAACTTTTTGATGAGTATTAGTGACCGCGAGGTTCTACTCTCGAACCTTACAGACGGGAAGCGTTGGTTTCGATTCCTGGTCGCGCTCGTCGACTTAGGTTTTCGGAGTTTTCCGTGATTTTCTTTGATACTCGCTTAAATAAGGGTTAGGCATTCTTAGAATGATTTCCACAGAGGGTACGCCATCCAGACCTGTAGTTAGTTTGTTTTAATCCTAACACCAACACTCAATGAATATTACGAAATCAAAACTGAATCTGGGCATTTTGTCCTATTCGTAATAATCTCACTGAGAGAGAAAGTTTTATGACGGTGTTACATTTAAACGTTTGGTATAGAACTGAAATTGTACGTTTTATGGAAGGTACAACGCACAATTTTTTAGAACGTTCTAAATAATACAATTTTTGAACGTCTAATGGAATGTTTTTTGACAAGAAACACGGTGTTTGAACTATTGTAACCGTTATTAGCCGTCTAAAGAATGTTCTGGCGCTACTTGGGTGGAGAGTTTGCACTTTAACTGTTTAGATAAAATTGCGCATTAATTTTTATAAATTTCTATACTAAAAGATACTTTGCAGCTTATCGGTAATGACAAAACAATGAGGATAAGTTTTTTGAATGTCTGGAACTTTACCTGAAAATAACTTCGACAAGTGATTGGACTTGGTTCAACCTATTCGAAACGAAGCATATTTTAGGAGACTGTTCCCAGAATCTGAAATTGAACATTATTCAGGAGTGGCATAATCGGCAAAAGCCACATTTCTGGTGTGATTTACCTCTCCAATGCTAATGTTAGCCCAAAGAAAATTTCTCACAAAATATTAAATGTTTTTGTATACAGTTGAGATTTGCAAAACTTTCAAGTATGATGCTCAAGTTTTTTGCAGCTGCCGGCTGCTTAAATAGAAGCGATGAAACTATATGCAATCAAAGAATGTCAGCCTACTCAAGCATCTTTTTAGGTACTGTAATTGTCTAAATTTTAAATTAAATTAAATTAACGCAAAGGATTTCAATGTTGACACGAGAAAATTTCGAAACAAGTGAAATTTAGATGTTGTGTTTTGTACATTTTTGTGTAGAAGATTTTGAGGGAAAAACCTAACTTTAATAAATACCAAACGGTGAACAGGATTCTGGACTAAAAAATGCGCGAGACTTGTCATACATCATTAGATACAAAGTGGGCTACCAGTTTTTTTTTTTTTTTTTCTCGTAATGTATTGAGCGCAAACTCACATAATTTTAACTTATTAATCGTACAACGAACAGGTAGAAAACAGACAGATTAATTGAATCCGTAATCACATTTAAATATAGATAAAGAATGTTAAAATCGCTTAACATAAACCAAAATGAATTCCACTGATTTCTAGAAGTAGATCTTAATATTTTAGTGTGGCTCTGTAAGTATTAACTTTAAACATACCATATTCTACAAAAATCATTTTTGTTTATCATATGAATGATAAATATAAATTTCATTATGGTTTGTTCTGTATAAAGTTAATTAAACATAATTTATAAAAAATGCCTCTGACTGAACTCTATGCAAATTTAGATGAATTTGTAAATTTTACAAATTGAAAGCAAAACGGCATTTAGAAAATTTGTATAGTTATAAAAACTATAATATTCTGATATATATATATGTATTAAAAAAACATCTATTCCTTAAAATAATAATAATAATAATTTATCAGAATTAATTCTCATTTAAACATGATTTAATGATTTTTCAAAATATTGTTTTCTTAAGGAAAACAGCTTTGATATATTTTAATAAGTTAGTAAAGTATATCGGTTTACAGGTAACAACAACAACTAAAAAAAAGACAAGGTCAACAATTTGGGCGTAATTTAGTGGGGAAAGTGAAATAAGATTTTATTGAATAAACATGAATGGCGAATAAACAAGAGCGTTTGAATAAAGCAAACATAAAATTCGTTGACAAACGGATTATATCACATATTAACTTTGCTACTTTTAAATACCTAGTGTAAACAAATGTAAATCCTTGAGTAATATTAAGAGAAATATTTTATTTTCTTGTAAATAATTTGAAAATAAAAAATATTATCACCTTGTTTTTCCTTTTAATTATAATTGAGAGGTTTCGGAAGAATTATCGTTAAGGAAATATGTATTGTATATATATATAATTAAAGATTTCTTTTTTAATGGTATTTACAAACAATAAAACCTAATATTTTAAATAAAACGGTATATATACTACATGGAATTCATTAAAGAGGTAAAGATTAAAATTATAATTAATAAAATGATTAAAGTTTTTAATTAGCACTAGACATAAATATAAACTACAATGTATAACATTTTACTTTCTGATTTTATTTCGAAACAGTTAATTTATAAATGAGGAATGCCTGTATCATTATATTATTTTCCAACCAAATAGGACTAATATTATGATAATATATAAGTTTTTAATTAAAGAGTATTGAGAGAATATATTTTTTTAAAGAAACCAACATTGCATGATATAAACAAATACCATACTGTCTCATTAACATACATTAATGAAAATATATTTTTTTTAATATAAGACATTTAATTAAAATACACAAAAAAGTGAAAATGTATAATCCTTTAGAAATTCATCCGAATTTCTTCATAAGTATTAAAAACAACACTTTATGAGCATACACTCCTTCTCATATTTATAAGGACACTTCATATTTTGACATAACTAATGTAAAAATAATTGTGAACAATATTATACTAAGTGCACTTAATATATCTAGTATTCTAAAAACCAAAATGGCTGTTATTTTTCATTATGAAACAAAATTAATAAAACATAATGCAAAATGTTTTTTTGTCCACGTTTTTAGATGTTCATAATTATAGGGACAATCAAGATGTTTTCGTTTTATTTAACTTACTAGCGGATAAATTACAGTTGACATGCGAATTCGTTAACTACTGGGCTAGATTAATTCATATATAAGCCTTTAATTTTTCTTGGACGGACATTACTGATAATTCCTCGAAAAAAGGAACGTTCATGTAGTGAAGTATGATAAATCTGTTTTTTAAGTGAAAGGATAATTTCAATCCGTCGAATTTCTAATGAAATTCGAAGATCTAAAATTGCTGAAGGAAATGTGATCAAACGTTGAACTGCTGGTTCGATAGGAGAGAGATCTGATGCAAAATCAGAGTTGTTTTACAGAGATCGAAGACTCATAATTCCTCTTACTGTTCTAGTCATAATAACTGCTACTTAATTTTCTCGTAATTTTTAACGAAAGGTTGGGATCCACATTTATGCATGTTTAAAATAATTAATAATATGTTAAAATGAATAAAAAACCTGTAATAATCAATAAATATTTAATGGGGATAAGAACGTCTGTGTTAAAGTTGAATAAAGACAATATTAAATGATAAAATGTTGCATTTTCCGATGAAAAACATTTTATTCTTGATTAATCAAATGGTTTTAACAGTTTCTGGCACGATCTGAAGATAGCGAAAGACAGAGCAGATTTTTTAAAGGCAGATATGAATCGGGCATTTTAAAGGTGGATCTACGGTTCTCTGGGGAGCTGTTTCTACTGAAATCAAAATGAATTTAGTAATTTTTTTCATTATTATGAACATCAAGAGAATATCCGCAAATTTTAAACTTGGGATTCTCAGATTTTTGTTAGATTTTGGGGGGTAATAATATTTTTTTTCAACAAGACTTACATTTTTGTTCTAATTCTAGAGCAATAGGAAACAGTTTGAAGAAAGAAATTTCTTTATTGTTTAAATTTCTTTCCCGTGGCTTAAAGGTTGAAAAAACCTTAACTTATCATATTAGAAAAGTGCATGCAAGTGGAAAGCAATTTTAAATAGTTTAAATGTATTCAGAATATCTATGCTGTATGAAACGGTATTGAAACTGAATATTAAAGTATATATATATATATATACCAGAGAGAGAATGTCTGTCATCCTAAAAAGAGACCCCAAAAAGTATTAATTGAAAGAATAATTGAAAAAAAAAAAAAATACTAAGATTTGAGCTGTCTTTCTAATTGTGAACACCTGAAAAATCCTTTTTTTTTTACCGTATTTAAAGTTTTTTAAGATAGAAAAATGATAAAACTTTTTAAGTATCGTCTGTTAATGAAATTCAAATTAATAAAAAATATATTTGTTTAAATAATAGTGTTGTTTAAATAATAGTGTTCAGTGGTAAGTTGATATAGAAAAACGGGTGTCCTTATAATTATGAGAAGGAGTGTATATATAAACTCAAAGAATACATTTAAAAAATGTACAATTAGTCGGATAAAAAAACATATAATTAATTTTAAACCTAAAATTTCGTCACATGATCTCTCTGGTGTAGTATATATTATGCCATAATTGTAAATATGTTTATGTTGGTGAAACTGGCTCTACAACTACAATTAGTTCGCAAGAGTATAGGCGCTTCAAAAGTTGTAACCAACGGTCGAATATTGTAACTCATTCAACTGAAACTTATCATATTACCTATTTTGAAAATATTGAAACTCCAATCTATAGGTGCAATAATTAGAGTTCTCGTATTTCCCTGGAAGGATGGCATACTGTCGGCCATCCACACATAATCAATGAGGCATGCGTAATAGCACCTCTGTATTTCGTTTTTACTTTAATAATTTGATTGAATGTATATGTAAATTTATAAAATGTCATTTTTAATATATTACAATATTTCATAAGTTTTCAACAGTTTTTATAATTTTAGAATAAAGAAATATATTTTTAAAATATGTAACACCAAATTAATCTTTCCACATTTTCATTTATATTAATATTTTAAATAAAAACTACCCGTCAATACCCGTCACAATTTGACGGATCATATGTAACTTAAATATTTTCACGACATAAAGTTTTAAACATTCCTGTTTTAATATTTCGTATTGCTCTTAACCAGTTTAAAACCCCCCGTTATAATAAATAATTTTTTGGTTGGAGGAGAAGGGTGTGAAGTTGGTTTTCTTCACGTAGTCGTGATCGTTGACTAATGTAGATTATAAATTTTATGAAATTTCAATTTTCGAAATTTAAGCGTTCTCCATATAATACAAATAAAATCCCAAGAGTTTCCCTTATTTTACTGTAAATATGACCAGAAGAATGTGAGGATTAATTAAAAGAAAGAATTTATAGGTAAGAATGGAAAAATAAAGCATACATCAATACTTTTCATACATACATATATATATATATATATATATATATATATATATATATACAGCCGGTAACAAAAATGTCCGAACACTAGCAAAAATTCCTATGTAAAAAAAGTACACTTCATACGGTTCTGTTTAATAAATCCTTGTCATATCCTGTTCTTAGTCAGTGTAAGAGTATGATTTGATAAGGATCCTTTTGTGTCCCGTTATAGCCGAAATCATCCGAGCTACTTGAATCCCGTTATAGCCGAAGCTAGCTCAAGAAAATTCATCCCCCATACCGATAAGGAACGGGCAGTCTTGGAGGCGTGGGAACAGGTCAGTGATGGATAGCGCTAACAGGTGTCATTCCCGAACAAAAGAGAGAGAAACAAGTGTCATTTCTCTTTGGTTGAAAATCGTCGTTGCTTCTTTGACTTTGCATTCGAAGAGAACAACTTTCATTTTGAGATATTTAGGAGAAAAAACATTTGATCTTTTTTTTTTTTTTTTTTTTAAATGCAAAATGGCTTTTAGAAAAAGAATAAAAAGACAAAATTAGGACACATTGTGCAGAGCTTATGGGAATGTGAGATTTGCAAAATTTGCTCATGCAAAGACTGCTTTTGATAACAATATGATATGATATAATTTCTTTTATATCAATAACAGACCATAATGATAAAACTGTGATAAATTTAATACTATCAAAGAAAATCTAAGCCATGAAAAATAAATAAATAAATAAATAAATAAGCAAAAACATCTACGAATATAAATATAAAAAATAATCCATTTATTTACAATATAAAATAATTTAAATTAGTAATTCTTAAAACATCACATTTATAAAGCATGTGTGTTATTTATTAGTAGAGAATTTTGAATTAAACTTCAAACAGTTAAATTGCATATTAAAAACTTAAATTTAACCATATACATATTTGAAATTTCATTATTTGAAATGAAACAGATAAATCTTGGTTTATAAGCAAGTAAGGAAAATTATCCTTCCTATGCAATTCCTCCCCCCCCCCTCCCCCCATAAAATATATTTTTAACCAGGGAAACTCAAAACGTGTAATTTAACCAAAACCTTGCTTCAAAAGTTTGCCTGTAAATTGACATTTTGTCTGTCATACAAGAGCAAAAGAAAGCATTTATCATTTCTACGTAATTGCATCAGATAATACACATATTCATATTCAGGGCACGCCAAAACTTTTAACAGTAAAAAATTAAGCTTGAAAATTCAATCTTTCTCTTGAATTTTAACATTATGTGTCAATATTTAAAAACATTTTCTCAAGTGATTTTTTTTATAGAAATATTTAAAATTATAAAAAACACTTCTATTAAAACTTTATTAAAAAAAAAAAAAGATAGAAAGAGAAAAAACTGTCGCAAAATGTTAGAAAGTATTAGAAAAGATGGATTTAAAAAAAAAGTATTTTTCTTTCTTTCTTTATTCTTATTTATTTATTTATTTTTCTTTCTTTAATTATTCTTATTTATTTATTTATTTTTCTTTCTTTCATTATTCTTATTTATTTATTTATTTTTCTTTCTTTCTTTCTTTCTTACTTTTCAAATTGTAACTGTATGAATTGTTTTAAATTGTGCATATATTCTTGGTGAAATCATTTTCCTCTATAAAATCATTTAATATTATGAAAAAAAAAAAAGAGGAAAGAAAGGAAAAAAAATAATAATAAATCATAGACTAATACAACAAAGAATTCGCTAAATGTAGGTATAAAATCATTATATTTTAAAATTTAGTAAAATTGTATTGCCAAAATTACATTGCCGAAATTTTGGCTGTACCTATATAACCTTAACTTGCTTAATAGTTAGAAAGGTGAACTTTTTAATTATCCATTCAATGTAATTTTAAAATGTGATAATAAACATTTTAAGGGAGAGTATTCAGAAAGTTAATTTACGAAGTAGTCCCTGAAGTTTATTTCACAGATACCCAAAGCTCAACAGTGGCCGAGAGATTCAATCCCAGATCGAGCTAGTTTGGAATTTTTCGTAGTTTTCCCCGAAACACGCATTAATATGAGGTAGGACCCTTAGAACGACCCCCCACGCAAGTAACTCTACCCAGACCTAGGTATCTAATGCAGACAATGAGCCTTATTTTTTACCCCACCATACCTACTCCGATTTAAAATATTCCATACATTATAATTATAACTCATGAATATCAACTACCGATAGCTCAGTATTTTTCTCAAATAATATGGAGTAAATTTCCCTTGACATAATAAAAAGGGAAAAAATGTCAAATTTTTATTATTGTAAGGGAAAAAAAAAAAAAAAAAAAAAAAGCTTATTACATGGGTCCCGTTAATTTTCACTTGAGTTTATAATTAATTGTTTTAGATGAATTCCTTTTCTTTGTTAATAAATTTTCATGTAACTGTTTTCATGAAACAATTATTAAAATTTGTACAATTTAAACAATTTACAATTATTTTCATGTTACATTTTGAAAATAATTGTAAATTTTATGTACTTCCGAGCTATTTACATTGGCCATATTCTCTTGACTTTGCGGAAACAAATCAAAATTTATATCACAAACCAATTTATTTGATATTATAATTCTGAAATTTAAACCCCGAATTCAAATATTTATTCTCTAAAATAGATTTAAATAATGAAATACTAAACAACGTATATGTTTACGATTTCTCTTCTTATCTGCTACTTATACGCTAACCGAGGGGGTGTAATTTTATGTCAGATTCTGATGAAAGGAAAAAAGACTATCTTCTTACCCCAGACATAGGGACCTCCTTTAACGACATGGTCTGCAGAGTGAACAATAAAAAGAGGGGAAAGTAGTGACCGCAAGACTCGGCTATGTTTCTGGGATCCTGAGGCCCTCAGAATTTCCAGGCCGTGGGAATTATAGAGTTGCGCTTAATACCGTTTTGTTAAATAAATATTTGTCAAGTCATGATCTTTGTGTTTTGCTGTTTGTAGAAAAGTATGTTGAAGATAAAAAATAGCGATAAAATAATATATGTATATATATATACAGTAGGTAACAACAGTGTCCGAACACTAGCAAAAATTCCTATATTTGTCAAGTCATGATCTTTGTGTTTTGCTGTTTGTAGAAAAGTATGTTGAAGATAAAAAATAGCGATAAAATAATATATATATATATATATATACAGTAGGTAACAACAGTGTCCGAACACTAGCAAAAATTCCTATATTTGTCAAGTCATGATCTTTGTGTTTTGCTGTTTGTAGAAAAGTATGTTGAAGATAAAAAATAGCGATAAAATAATATATATATATATATATATATACAGTAGGTAACAACAGTGTCCGAACACTAGCAAAAATTCCTATATTTGTCAAGTCATGATCTTTGTGTTTTGCTGTTTGTAGAAAAGTATGTTAAAGATAAAAAATAGCGATAAAATAATATATATATATATATATATATACAGTAGGTAACAACAGTGTCCGAACACTAGCAAAAATTCCTATATTTGTCAAGTCATGATCTTTGTGTTTTGCTGTTTGTAGAAAAGTATGTTGAAGATAAAAAATAGCGATAAAATAATATATATATATATATATACAGTAGGTAACAACAGTGTCCGAACACTAGCAAAAATTCCTATATTTGTCAAGTCATGATCTTTGTGTTTTGCTGTTTGTAGAAAAGTATGTTGAAGATAAAAAATAGCGATAAAATAATATATATATATATATATATACAGTAGGTAACAACAGTGTCCGAACACTAGCAAAAATTCCTATATTTGTCAAGTCATGATCTTTGTCTTTTGCTGTTTGTAGAAAAGTATGTTGAAGATAAAAAATAGCGATAAAATAATATATATATATATATATACAGTAGGTAACAACAGTGTCCGAACACTAGCAAAAATTCCTATGTAAAAAAAGTACACTTCATACGGTTTTGTTAAATAAGCGCAAATCTTTTAAATGCTAATTATTGCTAGCGCTTCAATAAGTTTGCTGCCGACTGTACATAGCATGTAAATAAGACAATATGACAGTGGCACCATCTATAATTTATCGATGTAAAAAAATATCTATATCTCAGAGATTTTTTTTTTTTTTTTTTTTTTTTTTTCTAAAAATATTTTTTAAAATCACATAAATTTATAGGGTAAAATAATTTAATTTAAAACAAATATTACTAATATATTGTGTTTTCTTTATATACTACAATTATAATTTTATTTACACTTAGAAATAGACTATGCTAAGTACAAATAAGTGGATAACAACTATCTATTTATTCTATCAAAATAGTATATTTCAACAAAAGTATACTGTTAAATAAATAAATAAAAAATAAGAAAGAATCTAATATTTTAGTAAGTTAATTTGCTCAGTAAATTTCTTATAATAAATTATACTATATAAATATTTACTCGTATAAAATATCGATATTTTAAGGTTATTTTTTCTAAACTATTTTTCTATAATATATTATGGAAATGATATATCAGAAATTATAATAATTAGATTAAAAAAAAAAAAAAAACTTTTTTACTTCCTCTTACCCATAAGGTAGAGAAAGTATTGTGTTTGGGTCAAGTTTTCGAACGCGAGTTTTTGTTATATTTACATGTTCTGAGGTCCCCTGAATACGAAAATCATGTTTTTAGCAAATGGTCTGTGTGTATGTCTGTATGTCTGTGTGTGTGTCTGTCTGTTATCAGCATGTCTCAAAAACAAATTATGGCAAAAAGTTCAAACTTGGTATTCTAAATGTGTATCATATAAGGATGCTACACTAAACTTTTCGTTAAGATCAAGCAAATGGTTCGTGTACAAGGACACTCAAAATTATTCAAATACATTACGTCTATGGGGGAAATTGCAGGTAAGTAGAGTTTAACATCTATAGACGGCACTAAACCAAATGAAACGCATATATATTTTTTGTAACAGAGATAGTCAACAGGAAAAAAAATTGTGTATGTAGGAGCTTCGCCTCCCCCCCTGGGGGGGAAGTCACCCCTCGAGGGAAGTAAATTTTCATGACGGGTATCCTTCAAAAGAGCTCGCCAATACCTTTAAAACGAATGATTGAACCACGATCTGCAATAATTTAAAACAAAGTTATCGATTTTGTTTTTTACTTTTAACGAAAAAAAACTTTTTTTTTTTTTTTTTTTTTTTTTTTTTTTTTAATATCTTGAGAATAAAATGCACTTTTTTTGGATATTTAGGGTTCTACAACTTTTCTAATATGGAAATCGTCAGCATTATCATTAAAGATAATTTTTTAAAATTATAATTTTAATAAATTATTTTCTAAAAGAGAATTTGTTTTTAATAGCCGAATTAAATTCTTTATAAATGTAGGTGCATTAATGAAATGTGGGGTTGGGGGGGTGTAGCCCCCCTCACACCGAACTAATTATCGTATAAAACTCTTCCGAAGCCAAATTTGCATTGTTTAACACAGGTTTACATAACAGTACTCGTTATCTTACCTCTTAATCTGCAACCTGTATTTATAGTATTAAATTTCAGGGTAAGAGAAGTCTTGTGAGTGACACACCAGATTATTGATTTTAAATATCTATCTCCATCTTTTCTAAACGAAGTTTTCAAGTGATAAAAGTTAATTTTTAGAGAACAATAAACACTGAGAATTTGTTAATTACTTTTTTTTTTCTTTTAAGAAATGGAAAACGATAATTTTCAATAAATTAATCGCGTGAATTATTTTTATGATTGAGCTTTAATTAGGCGTATGACATAGACATATGAATATTAATGTCGGCTGCTCGATCTCTATTATCGGTATTCGTATTGCCTGCGTAAAGAGAAAGGATTAATCCCGTTCCGAATTGGTTCAAAATTTTTTCGCGCCATGCAAAACGTGTGATTTTGGTCTTACGGAAAGTGCTTTGTGTTTTAATATTATAGGTTCAATATGAAACTAAAAAGGAGCCATGATTTCGATTTTGGAGGGTAGTTACGATGGGGCAATTTCGACCCCCCCCCCCTTTTAGCGCTAAATTCGTTTGTGGAAATGTATAGGAGCAAAGGTCATAAATTTTAGAGTGTGGCTTATTTACGTGTGTCGAACACCCATCGTAACGGAATTGTGTGAAAGTCCCCCCTTTTCCCCCTTGAGGTTGGAGGAATACACACGCTTCCAGCATAACTTGGCTTCAAATTATCACAGTAAGGTTAATTTTTATGTGTGGGTTGTTTATGCGTTCTCAACACGTACTATAAAGGTATTTTACGAAATTTCTTCCTCCCCCCCCCTCCCTTAAGGGCGGTGGAGCAAAAACACGCTTATAAACTGAGCTCCAAATTATCTTAGGATAACTATTTTTTTATGTTTAGATTGGTTATGTGTGCTCAAGACACATACTACAAAGGGATTTTGTAAAATTCCACATTATCCTCCTTGGGGGTGGAGATGGGGTAAAATCATGTTTCCATGCGCAACTCTGCTCTGAACTATCTTAGGTGATTTTTTATGCGTGGGCTGGTTATGCGTTCCCAACACGCACTATAAAGGGATTTTGTGAAATTCATTCTTTCCCACTTTAAGGGCGGGGGTTGGGTGGGGCAAAAACACGTTTTAAAGAGTAAATCTGCTCCAAAGTATCTCAGGAAAGCGATTTTTTGACATGTCGATTGGTTATGCGTACTCAACACACACAAACTACAAAGGGATTATTTAAAATTCCGTGTTATTCCCCCCCTTTTGAGGGTTCGGGGGTTAAAAATCATGTTTCCATATGTAACTCTGTTCAAAATTATCCTAGAATGGCAATTTTTTTGTGCGGACTGCTTATACGTATTCCACACACACTACAAAGTAATTTTGTGAAATTCCACCCTACTGCACCTTGGGGGCGAAGGTGGCAAAAAACATGAGTATAAATTCACCGGTAAAATCTACAGGAGCTGAGGTCACAAATTTTAGTGTGTGACCTATTTACGTGTATCTAACACCCATTGTAATGGGATTTTACGAAAGTACCTCGCTTTTCTTTCTTGGGGTAGGGGAGAATAAATACGTTTTTGAGCAAAAATTTTCTTCAAATTATTTCAGTAAGATTAATGTTTAAGTGTGGGTTGTTTATGCGTACCTAACACATTATAAAGGGATTTTGCGAAATTTCTCCCTCCCCCCATTAAGAACGGAGAGGGGAGCAAAAACACTTTCATAAGAATAAATGTGCTCTAAATTATCTCAGGATAGCGATTTTTTGAATGGTCGATTGCGTTTTCAAGTTTCGTATGCGTTTTCAAGACACATACTACAAAGGGATTTTATAAAACTCCGTCCTATCCCACCCTTGAGGGTGGAGGGCAAAAACATGTTTCCAAGCACAACTTTCTTTCAAATTATCTCAGTAAGATTAATTTTTACGTGTGGGTTGTTTATGCGTTCCCAACACGCACTATAAAAGGATTTTACATAATTTCCCACTTCCCCCTTTAAGGGTGGAGGAGGCAAAAAAAACAAAACAACAACAAAAAAAAAAAACGCTTTTAAGACTAACTCTGCTACAAATTATCTTAGAACAGTCATTTTTTGATATGTCGATTGGTTATACGTGCTCAAGACATGCACTACAAAGGGATTTTGTAAAATTCTACATTATCACTCTTGGGGATGAAAAGGGGGCAAAATCATGTTTCCATGCGCAACTCTGTGCCAAACTATCTTAGGCGATTTTTTATGTGCGGGCTGATTATGCGTTCCCAAAACGCATTATAAAGGGATTTTGTGAAATTTATCCTTTTCTCCCTTTAAGAGCGGCGCGTGGGGGGGGGGAAGCAAAAAAGTTTTAAAAAGTAACTCTACCCCAAATTATCACAGAAATCAATTTTTTGACATGTAGATTGGTTATGCGTACTCAACAGACACACAAAAAAGGGATTTTTGAAATTCCGTCCTACCCCCCTTGGGATTCGGGAGGGGGGGGGGGGGCAAAAAAACTGTTTCCATGCTTAAACTCTTTTCCAAATTATCCTAGAATGGCAATTTTAGATGTGTGATCTGCTTATGCGCATTCAACACACACTAGAAAGTGATTTTGTGAAAATATAACTCTGCTTCAAATAATCTCAGTACCTCGATTTTTTAATGTGTCGGTTATGTATGTGTATACAACATGGAACTATAAAGAGATTTTGTGAAATTACCCCCCCCCCCCTTTGGGGAGGGCGGGGTAAAAAACACGATTTCAAGCTGAAATCTGCTCCAAATTACCTTAGAATGGCGAATTTTGGTGTGTGGGTGTTGATTAAGTGTACGTAATATGCACTTTGATGTGATTTTGCAAATCTTTCCACATTACCCGCGAGAAAGGGGAAGTAAAATGCAGGCAAGGCGCTACCGAAGGCATTGTTGCTCCAGAATCGAAGCGTGAAGATTGGAAAAACCGCTACTGAAAGTACCGAGTTTGACTGATTTCAATGATTTTTTTTTTTTGTAATTATGATATGGTATTTTGAGAATTAATTTCAATATAATGACCAGCGAAGCCGGCAATGTCTGCAAGTTCTATAATGAAATTCCAAACTTCTGATAATGTCTTACATATTTAAATGTTGTTTAAAGTAGGTAATAATTTTACATCGACTGAATTTTTGTAATCATTTTAATATAACTTTTTCTTTATCGAAGTAACTTAATCCTTTTTCATTTAGCTCATTCTAGTTTAGAATTTATTTAGTTTCTTTTTATTTCCAAACATTTTAGACGCTAAATTCGCTTATTTATTTTTTACAACATAAATTACAAAACCCTACAGAATTTTCCAGACATATTAGTTTCATATGTGTTTTCTCAGTTATTTACGAGATCTATTGGTGAAATCTTACAAATATCCAGAGATTTGAATAAATTGTTGACTGTGATTAAAAAATATTTAAAATTTGGAAAAGTAACATACATATTTAATTAAGGTAATAGAAATAATTATTTTAAGTAAATATAAGAAGCTTTATTCAAATACATGTGGTTTAAAGTTAAATTACATGTAATAAATCATCTTTAAAATGATGTAGAATAAGTTAATAATTTAGAAAAAATATATATTGTTTTATAAATATAATCATAACATATTTCTGGTATAACATTACACATTTAATGTCTATTTGATTAAAGTTTTTTGTTTAAAAAAAAAATATTTGATAAATAAATGAATATTTAAATAAATTTTTCGATGAGGATCTTTTTGAGACCTAATTTATAGAATCAAGAACATTTTTTTCGATATACACATAGAAAATATGCAACGGACGTATAAAAAATATCAAATGCTGTTTTTATAAACATAAATGCAATTATATTGTTACGTGATTTTTTTATTTATTTTGTATAAATTACTGTACAAAATAACTTAAAAACTTATAAATTACCTACCAGATACTGATGAGTATAAACTTGCCAAAGATATAATTCCAGTTTTTAATAAATCTTTTTAATCGGATGCGAAATGTTTGAATACATACTTGAAGACTATCACAATATATAAATTTTCACGAAAAATGGAAGCTCATTTAATGCTACAAATTCTTTCAATTAAATTATAGTTAATAAAATATTACTTAACATAGAAAAAAAAATCAAACACGTTAAAAGAATCATTTGAAAAACTTAACAAAATACAAAAAACAAAAAAAATATATATACAGACGAAAAGGAACATATATATTAAAATGTTTAAATTTAAAAGTAAATGTTTTTATATGAAAAATGAATAAAATATGTCATTTTGGCTGTCTTAAATGACTGTAAATGAATAAATATCATTTTTTAAATTAAACACTCTTATTTATTTTAAAGATTTAAAAGATATATTTTCTTCCTTTTTTTCTCTAAGAAAAATCTATAAAATTCAATTTTAATCCTAATAATAGTGAAGAAAATTTTATTAATCTTTAGACATAAGTATTAAAATATTTTATTAGAATGAATTACTTTTGATATCTCATTCTTTGTGATATTTTAAAAATTAATAAAATTAATATTTTAAATTATAAATTGCATTTAGTTAAAAAGTATAACTAGAATAAAAATAAGATTTTCTTCAAATGAAAGTTTACATAAAATAACTTATAAAATTCTTTTATTTTGTTTTTATGTTTTTTTAAAATGTGTAATAGAAAATTCAATAAAACTTTCATTTTAATAGGTAGTCAAAAAAAAAATGTAATAAAAGTAATTATTTATGATTAAAACAAATAATAAGCAAATATTTTAAATTTTCAGTCTCATTCTATACATTTCTAATTTTATCAAATAAATAAATAAATAAAATAAAATCAATAAATAAATAAATAAAATCTGTGGCAATTTGGTAGGCAATTAGCACTTGTGCCTACTTAGTTTGCCTGACGAAGGGTCGTGTGTTATTTCAACCCGAAACAATTTTTGCAAGTTTATTGCACGTTATGGTGTTTTTTCAAAGATTTGTACTTATTATTAACACTGTTATTGGCTAGATTATTTTTTTGTATATTTTATACGAGAAAAGGAATCATTTTTACATTCTAAAAAGTATAATTCATAAATGCATTTGGATTTATTATTTAAATTTCACTAAACTTTGCCTGACTATAACATTTTTGAAAAAGGAATTTTAGAGTTCTAATTTTCTTATATAAATGTTCAGGCATTTGCAGACTCTGTGTAGTTAAAAAAACATTCTTAAGTTTATTTCATTTCTATCGTTTGTGAGTGTCAGTTTTGGGAAAATCCAAAGCTACTGCACATTTTTATTTTTAAGTTTTTTTATATACCTCAACTTTATAAATTAATAAAATATTTCAATCATAAATGCTATCTAAAACAGTACTACTATTAGTAAAGTTATCTGTTAGCAGCTTTACTGATCTAATTAAAGAAAAATCAGAAAACTGAATAGGAAAAAATATTTTTGGTAACTTTTTAATGTATCATAAACAGTAAAATTGTTAAAGTAGGGAAGAAAGCATTACTTTACGTCATTTTTATTTTTTAATACCTGAATTTTAAGTTTTATTTTATTTGGGCCAATAGAACGCATATTTTTGTCCACTAAAGTGAAAAACTAATCCTCTATTAATTTGTCCTTCATTTATATTCAACGTGTTACTCACATGACTTGTTTTATACATACATATATATATATATATATATATGTATGTGTATATGTATACATTTGCATACTTGCTAACATATTAATTAATATTCCGTAGTATTGTTAGCCCCGCCTTCGTTTGCACAACAGCACCTTTTTAGAGTATTTTTCTTCTTAATTAATCGTAATTCCATTTGGAGAATATTTCTGTAAACATTTATTGGTGTGAAAAAAAGGGCGGGACTAAAAACAATAGGAAATATTAATTAGGATGTTGGAAAGTGTGTATTTATCTTGGGTTTCTCGGAAACGGCTCTAACGGTTTTGATAAAATTTTTTAAAGTGTTTTGGGGCGAAAAATCGATTAGTTTTGTCCTCATATTTAACAATATTTGCGTTCAATATTAACCCTTTATCCACTATTTACAACATATGGCAGACATTGAGTGTACACGGTAATGAATATACAGATTTTTAATAAAATTTAGGGTTAAAGATTTTTGGAATTCAAAATCGATTGGACTTACACTTATCTTTAGGAAAATTTGCCTTTGCTGTTAACCCTTTATTCACTGGTTTCGGAAGATGACTATTTTTTTTTTCAAATAGTTAAGACGATTCTTATGAAAAACTTAGCATTTTATTTTTTGACATGATATATCCATCTAACATAACCAAATCTTTTATAAATTTAAAGTTTATTGCTAACCCTCAGTCTGTTTCTGGAGAAATAAAGGAAAGACTTCATATTATTAAAAACTACTTGATTAATTTTGATAAAAATTTAGATTTAAGGAATTTTGAGCTTACAATTCAATCGGAATTGCCCTCCTCTACAGAGCGCTAGGTTCATTAGCGCTCGTCATTAATCCACAATTCGTTCTTTAAAAAAAAAAAAAATAATTTCTTTGAAAGTACATGAACGTTTTTGATAAAAAAAACTAGAAATTATGTGTTCTTGAGGGACATTCCGGTTTAAAATACCTTCACATTTAGGATAGCGTTTTCACATGATTTCCCACTACATCCAGGCAAAATATACAGAAACTTGTTTTTTTGCAAATCATTGGAATACTTTTGGGGAAAAAAAAATCACGGTTTGAGGTTTTTGTTTTAGATAAAAATTCCATGTAACGTATTTTCTTCTTCGGGTATATTTACAGCTGCTGGTAATTCGTTCTTTGCTCGGAACAAAATAAAAACTTCGTTTTTTGTGAAATCTGAATGAAATGCTATGATAAAAATTTTTAGTTGGGAAGTTGAGTAGACAATCCTATTTGAATTTTTACTATCTCTAGGAAAATTAGCTTTCACTGGTACTTGCGCTCTGTCCGAGACGAACAGATAAGGAGAAATATATTCCCGAAAAATATCACTGTATCTACACTACGGACAACTTTTGAATCGAAACCGAATGAACTTGGGTATCCAGATATTGTATATATATTTAACCTCATAGAAAGCTTTTGCCAAAAAATGTCAGAAACATTTTACAAGATCAAAGTTATTATCTCTTTGTTTAGTAATCTAAGAAAAAATAAATAAAACTCTAATTTATTTTTAGAGTTTCGTGAAAAACACAGTTCTGTGAAAAAAAGAAAAAATGCATTGTCTTTTTTTTTTTTTTTTTTTTGATAAAAATTTCGTTGTCGAGAGTGCTGAATCAAAATTTCATTCACTTGATTTAATTATTGTTTATAATACTTTATATTTAAATACATTATAATCATAAATATTGTGGTTTATGTTTTCTTCTAATTTAGTTAAATGCTTTGAATGCATTTTATCAGTTTATTAAAAAAGGTTTTGAAAAAAATACAATAACTTAGCAAATGGCAGTCCTGAGAGCCAATATTTTTGAAAATGATATGTTAAAGTCTAAAACGGTTTGTATATAGGGACACACTATTGAATTTCGGTACGTTTTAGTCCATGGTTGGACGTTTTAGTAGAGCATAATGAAAATCTTATATTGCACTAAACATAAAGTATTACGTTTTTTAGATACAAGGGAGTATATCTTCTATAGAAATTAATATGACACCATCAACATTTTGTATGCAGTGTGAAGCTAACATTCCATATACATTGTAAAAAATCCGTACTAATGCTTGAAAATACATTTTTAGTTGTATTAAGCCATCTTTTACTTTATAAAAATTTTAATACACGTTATATAAGTGATGCACTGGAACATAAAAGCTGTCGATTTTTTTTTTTTTTTTCGTATTATTAAGGCTGATTTTAAGATTTCATTAAACGTACTGCTTCGTAAATTTATAAATTAATCGGACAGGCTTAAGCACAATCTTCTTTTAAGTATATATTTCAATATATGTCCTTTAAAATATATATTATATTTAGAATTTTTGCAATTAAGAATGCCTTAATTATATGATTTTTAGTAAATCTGTTTATAAATTATTTACTTTAAGAATTTCAAAATGTATTTTCATTAAAAATTTGAGCATGATTTGAAACTAATTATTTTCATTTTAAACTAATAATTTTCAAAGAATTAACATTAGAATAACAAGTAGAAGCATGTAAAGAGCATATTTAAGCATGCAGATAAATTTTTAAAGTTTTAAACCAAAATAAAAGAATATGTTATCATTTATCTTACACACAGCCAGGGTGTTTCTAAATATTTTGAAAAACTTTTAAATTTAGTAACTCTAGTAAATCTAAAAACAACAAATATATATACACAGTGATAACAATATGTTTAATTAGTAATAAATACGTTATTCAATGTCAAGAATATTTGGATGAATATATATATATATATATATACATATATATATATATTTCAATTTGATAAAATCTCAATTGTTAAAAAACTGCAATAAGTTTCTAATAGATAATACAAAGAACAGAGTTAAAAAGTACATCGTATGTCTTATATAAATCCTTTTTTGTTTCAAAAAACTGCATATTTTTCCTTGAGCATTTCATTTAAACCGATATGTAAATTTTGCTTTTGAACTTTACCTCTTCGAAAGTGAACGAAAAAGAAATAAATCTTTATAGAAGACACTGAGAATAAAAAATGCAAAAACTTACCACTTGGTACAAATAATACAATCAACAAAAAAAAATGAATACAGGCATATCGCGCATTTTTTCTTTTTCTTTTTCTTAATATTAAAAAAAGAGACTTATTTATTAGAAATTAAAAATCTAATAAAATTTGAAAAGTACGTACATTCTTTTAAACATTTCCGAAAAAATAACTGATATTTTTGTCTATTCAATATACACTTTAGGGAATTTGTGTACAGATTTTCTGCACACATGTGATTTTTCCTCGCTCTTCTATTTATTTGCTTATGAAAACAAACATACTTTACTATAGATCAATGTCTATGAGGAACAGCACTACTTCTTCGCGCTCAAAAAATAAATATTTGTACATGCAACTACATTTTAAAGAAATATTTCTTATTCAGATAAAGTGGAGTACAGAAATGGGTAAGAACAATTTCTAACATTATATTTATTTGTTTATTTGTTTTCAATTTACCTTTTATTTCTTTAATATTTAAAAGCCAACATTTGAATATGTTCAGTAGATTGAACGTTTTTAATATTTATGCGGATAAAATGTAAAATGCTTTGTGGAAATCTAAGGAAAATTATCATAAAGGAAAATGAAATTAATTTTCGGATGTGAAATTAAAATAACATTGATTTAAAAAAAATAATATTTAAATATTTTTCTTTAAAGTTATATATATATATATATATATATATATATATAAACCCATGCAGCACAGAATATTTCAGTTATGTTTTAAAATGCTTACAAAGTTTCAAAAATGTAACACATTTTAATATGCTCTCTGATACCTTTCTGAAGCATTCGGCCTTTTCTATGTTCTCTCTGTTATGTGATTGAAACGTTTCTGTTACGTATCCGATTTTTTTGTTACGATCGTGGACATTTCTACGTTTATGAAAGTAATCAGAAAGCAAACTGAACGATTCTGCAATATTTAGAATGTTTCCATGTTATATGACTGTTACGTTTCTGAAACATTTTGTGGTGTTAGGGAACGTAATAAAAGATGTAGGCACCAGTGAAACATAAAAAGGAAAAGTATCGCTTTCTTATTCGTTTGGTGAAATATCGTGATTACGTATTCATGCAAATATCACAGAAGTCGCATGGTGCATATAACACATGATTTATTAACATGTCCTCATCAGTTTTGACCTAATGGATTTCAAAAGGTAAAAATGGATAAATTTGTAGATCAATAGTCTACTTAGAGCGTACTGACTTTTTAACAGAACATTGTGGGTTCGAATCTGAAGCAAAACATGGATACTTTTTTTTTCCAGTTGTGCAAAAGAAAATGCGATTTTTATAGATTGAACACTGCACATATGTGAAATAAATGGAGGAAATTTTTACTGAAAATTGTGAAAGTTAGAGCAAAGTTAAGTAAAATCGTTAGCAAATTTATTTTAGTGTGCACAGTAAAAGTACAGCACAGTAAACAAGCACAGAGTGCAATAATATTTTACAAAAAAAAATTGCATTGTATATTCAAATTTTTAAATTCAAGTACACACTGGCTAATGAATTAGAGAAATTAAATTAATATTTTATTGGACCTCTTCTTGCACGAATAACAACCCGTATTAATGCGGGCATCGATTCTACAGTTGAAAGCAAAATTATCGAAGCACGCATCCACATTTTTCGTATTTTTTTCCTTAGTTTGATCGCTAATTTTTATCATGAACTTACTTTTTTATAAACAGCATAAAGACTAAGAACATGACTCGACAAAAAATTACTGCACACATCTGTAGTAGGTGCATATATTTTAAATACGGATACTAGTGCTGCAATAATTTTGCTGCCGGCCGCTTCTGCATTGTTAAAAATTTGGCGTTAATTTGAACAAAACACTGGTACTAAAGTAGCTGCAACCACCCGATGGTTTAACCTTTTATCATGATTTGGTAATTTTATGTTGAACCAAATATTGGTATCATGTTTAAAAAGAAAAAAAATCAAATTTGACCGAGACTTGGATCGAACGGAAGACACTTCATGTCTCAAGTCTAACTCCCAGGCGCTGTGATATGCTTTCTTGCCTGCTACTTCTGTTTCGTTGATTTTGATAGAAGGGGCTAAATTCTATAGGGTCTTATCTTGACCCATGGGTGAATTGTTGCATAAAATTTGCATTTTATACTATGTTTTTGACCACGCTGTTTATTTAATTTTAGTTTGGTTTCAAAAAGAACTTTACTGATTAATATGTCCTGGACTGTATATATAATAGATTTTTCTCTCTTCTTAAAAGGATAGATTTGAATAAACATTCTTATAGTAAGATCTGGTTAGTGATCAATTAAATAAAGAACTATTTTTTCCTTGTAATGAATGATGGTTTTGAATGGCATAATCACACGCGATTACACTTCACAGATTTTATTTTTACTCTCCGGCTTACAGCCGTTAAAACATACACTCTCTTTCCAGCGCAGTAGTGGTGTCATCTCCGGAATGAAAAGGGAATTACAATTGCATGTATGCCGAAACACTTCCCTTTTGAGAGGATTTATGGTAGCTCCAAGTTTTTGTGCAACTAAAATTCAATCGCAAGAAGTAGAAAACTAAAAATTGGGTTGAATCATATTACGGTATTGCTTGTAACTTTACTCCATACAGTTGTACAAGTTTGAACTGAAATTTTAAACAGTGTGGAGTGCATTTGCGGACAGAGAATACTACGCATGGGAAGCAGAAACGTTAAGGTCCTGCATACCTTAAAAAGAGTGGATTACTGTCAGATGTACCTTTCCAACATTTCCCAAACATTTTCTATTGCATGATCCGGGTTTTTCGGCGCCCGAGGAAGCTGTTGGAAGTCAGATTGATATTCACAGAATCGATTTCAAAATATTTTGACATAATGTATAGTTGAATTATCGTCTACTAAGTATCTGTCAGCTTTGGAGTAAAAATGTAATCAGGTATTACGTAACGTTTTGGTTACTCTCGAGTAACATCAAGAGGTTACTTCCATTCCAGTAGAACATTTTGTACATTATGATAACAGGCTCTGCATACTATGCCGACAGCAAGCACTTATGGAAACTCTCATAGGTATCTACATCATTAGGCACTGTAAGTATTTAATGTACATGTCATACCCTGAAGCTCTTTTCGTAAATTTTAATGTACAAAAGACAATTAATAAATTAAATTTGACTTATACACATTAAATAAAATGACATAAGTTGCAAATTTTCTTGTCTACGAAAGTTGCGAGTATAGTTGTTTCCTGATGATTACTTAACATATCATCTTCAACATAGAAAATGCTAGAGCATCTATTTTATTATTTATTTCTTTAAATATATACATTACAAATCTAAGACAGACATTTTTATGTTATGCGTTTGTTTAATCCGCTTTTGTAAACTGATGTCGTAAACTGTGTAGACTATTGCTGGTCAGTAATGTTTGGACCATTAAATCTCGCTATGCAATTTAAACTTTATTACTCGGTATTTAAAATTAGGTATATTCATCATAATACAAATTTTTAAAGTATATCATCATCATCATCAAACAAGCATAACGAAACAACTGTAGGATAAAAAACCTGGTGTAAAACAAACACACGACTTCCATTATCCACTATTACGCGTATTATATGGGTTTTTTGGAGATAATGTGTTCAGAAGGGATAAAATTGACCTAATGAAGTAAAAACCTAGTTTTTTTCCGGTAAGAGAAACTTGATACACGTGTAAAGACATATAAAACAAATTTTGCATAGTGAGTTAAAAAAAAAAAAAAAAAAAAAAAAAAAAAAGAAAAAGTGGTAGAGTTGTTATTTGAAACACCAATTTCCGAGATCTAAAACTGGCATACCTAAGAGAAGAAGAGTAACTGTTAATTTTCCTGTAATACCCACGTAATACATGAAAAAGGATATCTAAAATTGATTCATGTAACAATTTTCAAGAAAATCGTTAAAGCCGTTTTGAGGTACCAACTTTTACCAAACCTTCGCAGACTCAATTATTGACCGGAGAACAATAATTACATACAAAGGGATATTTAAAAAGGAGTTAATATAGCGAGTTTGAAAAAAATTCGTACTGCCGTTTCTAAAGGAATGCACTTGCGAAACCTGAAATTCAGCTATTTATACAGGGCGCATACCAATTTTAATGAACTATCCAACAGTATTATTTGAAAGCGCATGTAATAGAGTGTTAAATAGAAACTTTGAAGATAATTATTAGAGTCGTTTTTGAGATACGGACTTTAGGTCCCACTTCCGATTTATCAAATTTTACCAAAAGTTGGAAAATTCATCTGTACACTAGATCTGTCTCAAATCTGAAGTTTCGTAGTTCTATCTTTGTTAGTTTCGGAGATACGATAGCCAGAATATTCCCCACATACATACACACATACAGTCGGTAACAAAAGTGTCCAAACACTAGCAAAAATTCTTGTGTAAAAAAAAGTACACTTCATACAGTTTTGTTAAATAAATCCTTATCAAATCATGTTCTAACACTGACTAAGAACAGTAATCGAAAAGGATTTATTTAACAAAACCGTATGAAGGGTACTTTTTTTACGTAGGAATTTTTGCTAGTGTTCGGACACTTTTGTAACCGACTGTACATACATAGACACACACTGACCAACTGCCGAAAACTACTTTTTTGGACTCAGTAGACCTTAAAACGTTTAAATGAGGTGAAATTCGATATCGAATTTTCGGACCGAATACAATACTTCATTACCTACGGTTGTAGGGTAATGTCAGTAAAAATAGTTAAAAGAAACTTTTTTAGATTTTTTTTTTATTCTTTTAGTGTTTTTAAAAAATGAAAAAATAATTGTCTGCATTTTTTTTTTTTTTTTTTTTTTTTTTTTTTTTAAGTGTGTAGCCTCTTTTTCTTCTTTTTTATTTTTTATCGAACGTTTTGTTATACTGCAATTGTTTCGATTAAAACTAAAAAAAATAATATTTTGCACTTATAAACAAACATTGTAAAAGCATTGCAAGTTTATATGAACATTCACTGCGTCTAAAATAATGAAAACAACATTCCTCTAGAGAACTAATTAAAGTGAGAAACTAGTTCGTTATTAATATATATATATATATGTATTCAGAAACAGGTAAATATCTACAAATATTTACCAGAATTTTGATTAGCTTTTTTTAAGAACGATGAAAAATTTCGTTTTTTTAATTATTGAAATAAATAACCTATTGATTTTAATATTGAGGTTTTCTATTTTATGTCATACGTTTTCAAAAGACAAATATTCGTATTGAAATAAGTATGCTAATGATAAATATAAAACTGTTTTACTCAATTTCCGTTGAAATTAAATTTTCATTTACCATTTGCTCGTTTTAAATATAGAAACACCATTACACATGAGATTAAATTTTTAATTATAATCCGTATAAAATTTTATTTTTTATAATGATATAATTTATAAACTTGCTTGATATAGTCAGGAAGTTTACGCATTGTTAGAATTATTTGAAATATAAAGACCATATCTGAAGTGTTTTATGTGATAATCCAGGTAACACATGTTTAATCTTTTCAGAAATTTACAACGTGATTTCTGTGATAGTAGACATTTCTATACAATTTCTAGATATATTAATTTTAAATTCATTTCTACTGTGTACCAGAACCCACTAATGATAGTGAGTTGCCATTTAAACAGAGTTCTTTTCTACAGACCAAAGGTGAAACGACATTGAAAATTGCAGGTGTATCTTCAAAGGCATAATGAAGAAATGCAACGGTGTTTTTAGAACCCATACAGCACAGAATGTTACTGTTACGTTGCAAAAAGCTTACAGTCTTTCAAAAACGCAACACATTTAAGTATCATCTCTGATACCTTTCTGAAACATTCAACCTTTTTGATTTTCTATCTGTTAAATGATTGTAACGTTTTTGTTACGTATCTGACTTTTGGTTACGATCGCGGACATTTCTACGTTTTTGAAAGTAATCGGAAAACAATCTGAAGGTTTTTAAACGTTTCTGAAATGTTTATAATGTTTTAATGTTATATATTTGTTACGTTTCTGGGATATTTTGTGCTGTTAGGGAAATGTAACTGGTTATTTTGTGTAGATGATATTTCACTCTTTGAAAGTCGTTAGAGAATAAAATGGAGTTTTTTTTCTGAAAATATCAAACGCAATTCCTCATGAGAAAAAGTTGTGTTGATTTGAATTTTTTTTTTTTTTTAACTCTTTGTATTTTTTATTTTAGTTGTAGGGTAATCATACAACAATCATGATCCAGGTACTGAACATTTCTTTGCCTTTACCAATCAGCTGTGTACATGTATTTTCTCTTTGTTCCTAATAATAAATAAACCATTTTTGTTGCAACAATTAATGTATGCATGTTTTATCGAGTATAAGAATGTATTTTCATTTATTTGCTGCAAAATGATTTCCACACAGTATTTTACAAAGTGTTCTTGGATATCTCCGTAAAACCTGCGTACTATTGTGGTTCTTTTTTCTTTCTTTTTACCTTTCCATACTCTTATATATGGTAGAAAACATATTGCTTTTGGTTGATTTTTTTAAAACTTTTTGTTATATTTACACGATTTAAGGTTCCTAAATCCAAAATTCATGTTTTAGCGGTTGACCTGTCTGTTTGTGTGCCTATTTCCAGCAAGTCTTACGAAAAATAGTAGCAGGAATTTCAAACTAGCTATTCTAAATCTGTACCATATAACGATGCTACACTTAACGTTTCGTTGAAAATAGGACAAAATTTCGCATAAACGTCCACTTTGAGGGATATTTTTATCGTAAAGATGTCAGAATACTTTAAAAATATCATTTAAGATACTGACATGAACATCCCTGGCTACGAAAGTTTTAATTAAAAAATTTCGTTGGTTATTTACGATTTATTTAACATGGTAGAATAGGGCAAAATTGAGCATAAACGTACATTTTGTGGAGTATAAGTATATCGGAGAACTTCAAAATAACATTTATGATATTTATTTGAACATGATTGACTACAAATATTCTAATAGGAAAATTTCGTAAGTTATTCGAAATTTAACATTTTATCAACTTGGCAACATGGGGCGATATTTCATATAAATATGCATTTTGGGGATTGTTGCATTGGAAATAGTAGCATGAAAACTAAACTATGAAATTGACCCCAATAAAATAAATTAATAGATTAGAATAAAATTAATATATCGAACTAAACGGTGGGTAGCCTTTTAGGCGAGTATTTCGTTCTGTCACTGGGTCAAGCGTTTGGTCAAATTTTGGTCGGCAGCTTTCAAAAAATAAAGGAAATAAGACTATTACACGAATTTTAAAATATTTAATTAAATATTTTAGAAGGAATAAAGCAAATAATAATAAAAAAAATACAGATATTTTATATATTCTAAGATCTTTTATTTATTTGAAAAAAAATATGTTAATTAAAAACTTTTTTTTTTCTTATTAAATATATATTAATATATATATATATATATATATATATATATATATAAGTAGTATAGAAATCAAGCACTTAAGGATCAGGCTGGAAGGATCCTCACACTTAAGAGTCACCCGGAAGTGAATGTCCTCTCTTTGTTTATTTACATGTCAATAACCTATGCATAACCCCCCCTACACCCCCCGGCTCGTCACTTGATTGACCTTGGGGGTTCATTGGGCCCGAATATCAACAATGTACTTATGTGTGTTGCTAAATATGTAGTACAAAATGTATTAAAAGCATGTCTTACGCTGTTTATTTACCTCGTCATGCTCTGTACAACCACGCGGTAGATCTTATTTTTCTACTTTCGGCGCAAGGTCGAATGATGACTTTTAATGCTAATATAAATAAGTAGTGCATGAAAAGAAGATTCGCTCTTTGTTTATTTACATCGTTACGGTTCATGCATCCATGTGACAGATCTTATTTTTCTACTTTCACCGCAAGGTCGAATGTTGTGTTTCTTAATGCTAATATAAATCAGTCGCGCATGAAAAGCAAGTTCTCATAAACGGTGAAAGTCTTTAATCGTATCTGACGTGATTTATTTTTCGAAGAAAAAAAAATATGAACGTTAAAAAGCATGTCTCGTTTTATTTAGTTTTGTGCGCATTGAATATACTTAGTTTTTCATTTTCTTTATATTATATATTGAACCATTGGAATTATTGTGTAAAGGATAATTATCAAGTAGATCTAAAAAATTCTAATTGTTCGCATTCGGATTATATAGGTCGAAGAATCTTTTTCCATATTTGCAGAAAAAATAATAATAATGTATATGACATACGCTATTTTTGGAAGAATGAAAATAATGTTTTGAAAGCCAATAGAACCGGCGTTCAAATGAATGAAAAAGAATTTTTTAAAGTCTGCAAATATTGTCCGTCAAATATATAAAATTAGCATAAAAACAGAATGGTATAACATTAAGTTTTTTGTTTTCGCATGCGACGATGCGTTTTTCGGATTTGAAGCTAAAAAATAATAATAATTACGGAAAAATATGCTACGTTTAAGACACCCAAGTTCATGTCTCATAGTCGGTCCCAGTCAATCCGGTAAAACATCCTTGGTTCGGAAAATGATTCATAATAACATTTACGGATCAAAAATTAAGAAAGTAAAATGGTGTTATTCATATGTTGCACCTTGGTTTGTAAACGAACCCTGCATAGAATTTATAGAAGGGCTTCCAACGACTTATGAAGAAGGCGATTTGATTGTTATTGATGATTTAATGCATCATCTGAACGACAAAATAGCGGATCTTTTTACTGCAGCATCCCACCATTGCGGAACCAGTGTTATACTAATTTTACAAAACATGTTTCCGAGATTGAAAGTAATGAGAGACATTAGTCTGAATGCGCACTATATCATACTGTTTAAAAATGCGAGAGACGCCTCCCAAGTGAATTGTTTAGGAAGACAGATATATCCGCACAATTGTCAATTTTTCATGGATGCATATATAAAAGCGACTAACAAACCTTTTGGTTATTTAGTCATTGATTTGCATCCAAAAACAACAGAGGAGTTGCGCATGCGAGAAAGTCTTTTTCCCTCTCAGGACGGATTTTGTTGGATATTTCAACCAAAATGACGAAAAAGAACATTCAAAGACAATATCATTTTTTACGGATATTGTCTCGTTCTCATCCGCAGCAAAAACGTGCATTGCTAAAAACGGCGAATAAGGCACAAATTGATTCTGTCTGCGAAATATGTTTGAACATATTGAATGGAAATATACCCGTCAGCGTAAGAAAAATGAAAAAATATAAAAATTTGATTAGAATGCTCTCTAGCAAAACTTGTTCAACGCAAAAGAAAAAGAAAATGTTAATCAACCAATCAGGTGGATTCTTACCAATTATAGCACCGGCTATAATATCCGCATTGGGTAGTATATTAGGACCGATTATTTCAAAAAAATTGATGAAGTAATTAAGACGTGTGATCATGGCCAAAAGAGTTGCTCTCATTCCCGAAGAATTGGTATCTTCATATCAACTTCAAAAACCGGAGTTGCGTCTGGAAGATGACATTGACTCATTACTAGAGAGAGCAAATATTCCAGATGATTTGAAAGTAAAACTGTTGAGCCAACTTATCATGCGATACCACAAGGTTGTGCACGCACCTCCAGACCCTGTTCGCGTTAGTATGACAACAGATGAACCGGAGAATATCACCAAGCCAAGTGAACAAATCGTTGAGGATCCGATATTGAAAGGTATTATGTCCACAATTCCAAAGCGTTCTGCGAAATATGTATCTCTAATTGCAGAAAAATTGAAAACTAGAGAATACTCTTGGAACGAAAAAGGAGAGTTTCTGCAAAAAAAACAACCAATAGTCGGATCAAGTGTGATAGATTATTTTCATTATCTCATGACAAGTTCCAAAACTGCATCACCACCGCGTCATTTTTTTCATTTCTTGAAAGCCATAAAAGAAATTAACGTTCCTCTTTCCTGGATAGCGAATCAAAATTTAGTATCGCACATGAAAGCAATGCCGTGCTCTCAAATAGTGTCAGATAGCGAAGATTCCGAAGAGAACGTGTTTCGTAAGTCTACAAAACGTGCCATCAACCTGCAAAGAAGAGAAGATCGTTTTAAAACACAACAGCGCATTCGATCCTCGATGAAAACTCCGCAAAAGATGGCAAAATGGCAATCAATTTAAAAGATAAAATTTTAGAAAAAATCTATTATGATGCAGAAAATCCCGGCTCATACGGAGGCGTATCACGATTGGCAAAGTCTGCTCAATTACCTTTGAAAACTGTTCGCGAATGGCTGACAAAACAAGACGCTTATACCCTTCACAAACCAGTGCGCTATAAGTTCAAACGACGCAGAGTGTTAGCTTTCGGTATCGGAGAATTAATGCAATGTGATTTAATTGACATTTCAAAACTTTCAAAATATAATAAGGGTTTTAAATATATACTCGTGGCAATTGATGTTTTCTCTAAATATGCATATGCAATACCCCTTAAGAAAAAAGACGCTGATTCCGTGGCTGACGCGTTTAAAAAATTACTGAAGCAGGTAAAGCACGTTCCAAACATACAAACAGACGAAGGGAAAGAATTTTATAATAAAAAAGTCCAATCTTTATTTAAACATCACAATATAAATCACTATTCTACGCTTAGCGAAAACAAATGCGCAGTCGCAGAGAGATTTATCAGAACACTTAAAGAAAAACTTTATCGTATATTTACTCACACCGGGTCTTACAGATATATAGACGTGTTGAAACATGTTATCAAAAGTTACAACGCGAGCAAACACCGCAGCATCAGTTATGCTCCGATTAATGTGACACCGGATTTAGAATCTGAAATTTTCGAAAAACTTTACGGCTACAGATCAAATACTAGTTATAAATTCGAGGTTAATGATCGCGTTAGAATATCGAAAGCAAAACGCGCGTTTCACAAAGGTTACTTGCCCAGTTGGACGAACGAAGTTTTTATAATAGATAAGCGCTATCCGTCGAATCCACCCACCTATCTTTTGAAAGATCTTAAAGAAACGAGTATAAAAGGCAGATTTTACGAACCAGAACTTCAGAAAGTGACAAAAACTTCTCGCGACTTTTGGAAGATAGAGAAGATTTTAAAGACAAGAGGAAAAGGCAGAAACAAAGAATATTTTGTCAAGTGGGCGGGTTTCGATCAAACGCATAATTCGTGGATAAAAGCGTCATGGATGCGGCAATAAATGATTTTTATGTTACGCTTCCTAGTAATGCGAGTGCAAAGTATTTTCCTCAAAACACGCAATCATCCTATCGTACGAAACTGTCATCGCCGTTGTTATTAAATGATTCATGGGAAGTCGGTCTATCCGAAATTATTATACCTCGAAACTGGTTTAACATTAGCGATCATAATAACGACTATTCTTTGCGATATGAAGAGGAAACGGAAAGTGTATTGGAAAAGAGAGTTTACGATATAGGATTCGAATATGACCCCGGAAAAAACATCGATGAATTATTTATTGAACTAAATAAAAAAATTGAAACACACGTGTCCGATCGGGAGAGCGTGAAATTTATACCCGATCACGATAGAGTAAATGTTACAGTCGATATTCAAGAAGGATTTGAAATAGAGTTGAAAAAATCTGATACATCGAAACTATTATATATGCTTTATTTACCTAACGAGGACACCATCATAGCAAAAACTTTTACTACAAAGTTTCGTCGCTCGAACGAAAAACAAAAGGCAAAAATTTACTGTTATCGATAAAAATCCATTAAATTCAACAACTCATATCATTCCCATCAATCCTATTAAAAAAAGCGAAGTCGATTATTTCGCATACGAAGGACTAGTTTTTCTACACATTAACAAAAACATCGAACACCTAAATCTTCAAAATTATGTAACTTTTAATTATGATGCGGATTCAGACGAGTTAGAAATTAAAGTATCTGACTATGCAGAAATGCAAATCTCCAAAGAGGTCGCTCAAACTTTCTTGCATGTTCTTGGTAAAGACGATGATCAACTTATTAAAAACAAACAATCATTTAAAATTAATTCCTCATTGAATGTCGAAGCAGGCGAAACCCTAAAGTTAATTGTGAATGAATATCCGAGAGTGAAAAGATATAGAAAGGTTCATGAGAATTTACGAGTGAACCCAGGCATATATAAAACCGCAGGAGATTTGTTTAGACAATTTAATAAAATTCGATTGCGACAACTGCCTGATTTTAAAGTAGAATTGCGCGTACCCGAAAATCATGAGATAACTTTTGGACGCGGTCTCGCAGACATGTTAGGATTTGTCGACACGCACTATAAAAGCGGGCAACACGTTGGCACATATCCTCTAGAATTGGACGCCGGCGTTTCGGAGATATTTATTTATTCTGACATTGTTGAGTCTCATTTTTGCGGTGATTCTTATGTACCTCTTCTGAGAGTAATAGCAACTCAGAATGAAAAAGGAGATCAAATTGTAAAACATTATGACAAACCAATTTATTTCCCTTTGAGAAAACAATTTATAGACACTATAGAGATAGAATTGCGATCATCTTCGGGTAAAAACATCATATTTACTGGCGGGAAAACAATAGTCGGTTTATCCTTTCGGCGTAAAAATCTATAAATAGAAAGCACATTTCGTAAATTGTTTCATTAGTTGTCGCAATAGGGAAAATGCATCTACATGCAAAAGATTGCGAGGCATACTATTGCGCGCAAGTCGGTGGCGGTCCTTATTTTCAAGGGATAGCTCACCAACGAGGCTATGGGTTTTTTGGTGATTTGAGACGTTATATCAGTCCGCTGGCAATGAGAGCGGGACGATATTTGGCAAAAAATTTATTTCAAACTGGAAAAAATGTCATTTCGGATGTTGCAAGTGGTACGTCATTTAAAGATTCGGCTCGAAACCACTTCGGCGAAACATCAAAGAATATACAAAAAGACATATTTGAAAAATTGCAGCAACAGGGTCAAGGTATAAAAAGAAAACGTAGAAATAAAACGCGTCATTCGAAGACAAAACGTCGCAAGACAACACGAGACATATTCGATTAGCAGCAATAATGGCCGGGCAAATCTGTTTGAAGAGTGAGCTAGACTTGTTTCAGTTAAATCCGACGCAGCTTGCAATTGATAATTCCAACTTTGTCGAAATACATCCTGTGTCTTCTTTGGCAGAAAAAACACCGATCGAATTTTATATTAGCGGAAACGGGGAACACTATGTAGATTTGGCTCATGCAATTCTACATTTAAGACTTAAAGTAATGAATTCCGATGGCACGGATTTAAAAGCAACCGATGATGTAGCCCCTGTAAATTATATTCTAAATACGTTATTTTCGGAATGTTCGATATTTTTAAATGAAAAGCAGGTTTCGTCTCAAGCCAATTATTTTTATCGCGCGTTTATGGAGAGCTTGCTTCTCTATTCTAAGTCTGCCCAGGAAAGTCTGCTGACCGCCGCCCTCTTCTACAAAGATACTGCAGGCCATCACGATGTAAAAACAAAAAGTTTAACAAATGCAGGTTATAACACTCGAGAAAAAGCTTGTAAACTAAGTAAAGCAATAGATCTCATAGGCCCGCTTCATTTTGACTTGTCTAGTCAACCAAAATTATTAATCAACGGTGTTAACGTTCGCATAAAATTAGAACGGAACAAGGATGCATTCGCGCTGATGTCGACAACAGATACCCATTCGATTAAAATTGAAGCGGCAAGTCTGTACATCCGAAAAATCAATGTCGCGCCTTCTGTGATGATAGCACACGAGAAAGCATTGGAGAAAGGCGTTGCAAAATTACCCATTCGCAGAGTAGAAGTTAAAACCTTTGCTCTTTCAACCGGTTTGCAATCATCTACTATAGCAAATGCTTTCATAGGTCAACTACCTACGCGTTTGATATTGGGGTTTGTTTCTAACGAAGCATATAACGGAAATTTCGGTAAAAATCCTTTTAAATTTCATCATTACGGTCTAAATTATCTTTGCGTGTTGAATGGCGGACAGATGATACCCTCAAAACCATATCAGCCCAACTTCGAAAATGATGCCTATGCGCGAAGTTATTTAAGCCTTTTCACCGATTTAAACAGATATCACAATTCTCCCAACATTAACATAAATTATGCGGAATATAAAGACGGTTATACTTTGTATGCTTTTGATTTAACGCCAGATCTTGCAGCCGGTGAGAATCACGGAAGTATAAATAAAACTGGAAATATCGCTTTTGACATAAAATTCAACGCAGCATTGCCAGAGACGGTAACGCTTGTAGTGTATGCTGAATACAGAAACATAGTTGAGATAGACAAATCTCGGGGAATTACAACCGATTTTTAAGAATGAACGAGGAAATTGTCAGCCTGATCGAACATTTTCAAAGTTTAAAAATGGATGAAGTGCGACAATTTTCTGGAAAACAAATTGAAGAATTGGTCGAACAGTTTCAATGGAAAGACGAAGCTATAGCCGAAATTGGTGGCGAATTATTTTCCGACGGCATAACACTTTCTCGCATTGCTCACTTTTATGTATTCGCAGAAAAATTAATTCAACGACATCCTGAAAAAAAAAATGAAATATGTGAAGCAGTTTTTAGAAGTATCACTGAAAATTTGTCTTTTTAAAACATGAACACTATCACATTGTGTCGCCTCGCATGCGGCGATGGTAAGATTCGACCGACGTTCGGAGGTATATACCCTTCGAATATTTTACCCCGAAAAAGAAATCCCCGTTATTCAATGTATATTGCAAATTTAGATCCAATCTCGTTGCCCGGAAGTCATTGGGTGGCCATTCATTTTCATAACAAGAGTGTTTATTATTTCGACAGTTACGGTCTTGCTCCTACAAATCAAAATATTTTGAATTTTTTGAAGAGAAATGCCGACACAATAATGTATAACACAGAATGTTTTCAAAACAAATTGAGCACAACCTGCGGTCATTATTGCTTATACTTCTTGTACTGTCGCGCAAGACATTTGAAACTTAAAGATATTATTATAAACAAAAAAAGAAGAAATGATCAGTTTATTAAACAATTTGTGTTACAACGTTTTAAACCCGTGAGATGTTGTCATTTGTCCCACGCCAAGCAACAAAAGTGTAAAGCCTGGATAAAGATGCACTCCTCTTTGAATAGTTCACATTAATCAGTTTGCTTTCGAACGACGAGGATGGAACGGTTCGGAATTCTCCGCGTGTATAAGCCTGAACAAAGTTGTGACGATGTGAATAAAGAAAAAGGTCAGGTTTTACATGTTCAAAACAATTTTTTCAAAAATTTGAAAGATTGCATGCAATTATCTATAAGTTATGGACAACAACCTAATGAAACGTGCAGCTATTTCAAGATTTTAAAAAGTTCGGACATGGTTCGATTACTGCATGCTTCGAAGAAAGACACTCAATATGGCTACCTATATCTGACCGCCAAGCCTGGAGACCCCATATCCTTATTGTCGCATTCATATGCACTGTTCGATGATTTAATGGAGTGCATTACTGACAACAACAAAGAAAAGAAATTTTCTGAAGAACTTGAATGCAGCATGCATGTGAAAATTGCATATTTCAAAATATTAAAAGACGAGGAAATTATTTCCGAATTGCACCGTTCTTGGATGTAATTCATATGTATGGAACTGAACTGAGTTATATGTGTGCAACAATTGTATATTTCAAAAATAGTAAAAGATCTCCAAACTCCATCATTCTCGAATGTAATTAATATGTTATAAATATTTTTTTTTCACAATGTATGTGAAAATTATCTATTTTTTCAAAATATTATGTAATTAATATACAATAAATCCTTTTTTATTGTGCAAATATGTGTTTGTCTTTATTTTGTTATGTGTATTTCATTTTAGCATTTTCATTTTAAACATAAATATTTAAAAAAAAAGAGAAATCATTTAAAAAGTTTCAACTTCCATGTTGTAGCATTCACATGCGCATAAAAAGTTATTAGGTGCCGAGTGAATGGTAAAATATTCCAGGCGAACCGTTTTTATACAAGTTCAACAGGAAATAACCCACAATCCGTCGCGAGAAACATAAAAGCACACTATTTGTTCACGAAGTTGTTTCTGGAATGGTTCTATTATATCAATTATGCTAATTTTAAACCCGGATATTAACAGTTGAATGAAAAGGGGGGAAAAAAATCATATTATTAATTTTATCGATCATAATGCTAATATAAACTTGGTTGAAGAATAATACTTCCGCTCTCTGATTAACCTTTAAAAATCCTTCTAATCTTAATTTATGCTTCATTTGCACAATTTTTTACTTAAATATTAAAAAACTATAAATCTTTTCCTGTTCCGCCATAACTTCCGCTCTCTGATAAGTCATTAAAAATACTTCTAATTCTCATTTATGTATAATTTGTACAATTTTACTTATATATTAAGAACTATATCACTTTTTTCCTGTTCCGTCATGACATTTCTTCTTGTCTATTCATGACAGTGAATATTTTGCAATCGTGACATTAACCCATATTTAGATTTGCTTTTCGACTCATTGAAGCAAAAAATTATCCTTATTCTTCGACCATATAAATACGCGTCCGAGTTTTAAGATATTCACTTTTTCTGACAGTAACCGCTTGGATAATATCGGCTGTAAAAAGATGGATTCTTCAATTGCAGGTAAATATTTATTATACATTAATATTTAGTAATCTTTTTTTTTTTTTTTTTTTTCAAAATTTTTCAATATATTGAATAATTAAAAAAAGTTTTTTTTTTTTTCTGCTAGAAAGAACATCCACGCACATTAAAAAAAGAAAAATAAATAAATTATTTACTGACGAGGATGAAGATAATTCTGAAGTTCCCCCGCGCTGTCCGTCGCCTATAGACGAAGCCGGGCCATCAAAAAAACCTCGCTTAATTAATCTAGCTCCCGACGAAGACATATATGAGGGAAAGAAAAAAAAATTCGACCCCGTTGAAGTGTATCTCGGTGAAAATGTGTACGTAGAACTCAAGGAATTTCGCAAACAGCTATATTTAGGGTTTTACAAAACAGATAAAAACACGAAAGAGATAAAAAATCGATTTAACATCGGTCTGAAACAACTACCTAATTTGGAAAAGGCCATAATTGAAATTAAAAAAAGCATTAAAAAAACAGTGGATTAAAAAAAAAATATAAAAGTCATTGTTTTTGTGTTTAAAATTTTGTTCATTCAAATATATACTTTATTTTTAATTTATTAATTGTTTATTTATTTCATACATACTTTAATTTTTTTTTAAGTGAGAAAATGATTAATTTTATTCTAAGAGATTTTGCACACAGAGGCTATGTAGAAAGTTATCGCGCTGTTTTGGATGAAAATTATACGGATCTCTATCAAACGATATTTGAATCTACACCGCTTATTAAATCTCTTCTAAACAGAAATGTTATTTTACGATTGAGGTTTCTAATTTGTATTAATATTTTGTTTGTAAAATATGACGAATTCGAAAATGAAATGACTCAAACTTTTTACTTTTGTTCTAACGTCGAAAGATTATTATCAAATTACATGATCGACGAGGCGATTCACAGATGTTTCCAAAAAATTCTTAATTCGGTTGATAATTTCATTCGCAATGGCAGCGGTTGGATAATAAAGCACATTCTTTTCATTGACGTTAGTATCGGAAATTATAGAGAACTCAGGGGCGGATGTAAAAATATTAAACTACCGCGTAAACTTTCTGCAAAACGTGCTCTATTAAATATTAAATGCGACGACAACAAATGTTTTCTACATTGTTTGGCTGCTAAATTACATCCTCGGCATAATAACAAAAACAGACCATACAAAAGTTACATAAAATATTTCAATACAAATAAATTGACATTTCCCGTAGCGCTTAACCAAATACCATCATTTGAAAGAACAAATAATTTGCGTATTAATATATACGGTTATCAGGAAAACGAAATTTATCCTTTATATATATCCCCAAATGTTATTATCATCAAAGACGTCGATTTATTACTATATAAAAATCATTTCTTTTTAATAACAAATTTTCAACGCTTGGTAAGTTCGAAACAACGCCGTCAATACTTTTGCAAATTATGTATGAACGGTTTTAGTCAGAGAAGCGGTTTGAATAATCATGCTAGTTTATGCGGACTATATAAGGCACAAAAAACAAGCATACCTAAAAATCTTATTCTTAAATTTACGGACTTGTCAAAAATGGTTAAACATCCTTATGTTATCTTTGCAGATTTCGAGTGCATAACTTCAAAAGTTAGCACTGTTTTGCCTTCTAGCTCGCAGAGTTATTCGACCCCCATAGAAAACCATATTCCAGTCAGTTATGCATTATTGGCTACGGATATAAATGATAAGCCGATATTCCATGAATATTTTTGCGGCGAACAAGCGGTGGAGCATTTTTTAAATACGTTTAGAGATTTGGTAAATAAACTCATTGAAAAAATGAAGGAAATAATACCTCTCGGTGTAAGAAGCAACGTAACAAACACAAATAATTGCCACATATGTAAAAAACCGTTTGGGTTAAACGAAACGAGAGTGCGCGATCATTCCCATTACGGCACCGGCGAATTTAGAGGATTTGCGCATAATACATGTAATTTGAATTACAGAAGTACATATTTCATTCCAATCATCATTCACAATTTTAAAAATTATGACGCGCATTTAATATTGAAACATATGCCAAAACAATATGCCAATAAAATAAAAATAATTCCCACAAACATGCAAAAATTTTTAAGCTTTTCCTTGGATTACATCAGATTCATCGATTCTTATCAATTCTTAGATGCGAGTTTACACACGTTGGTAAAAAACTTAAGCGAGTCGGGTCATGATTTTAATATTTTGACTTCTTTTTTTTATGGTTCCGAACACACGCATTTATTAAAACGTAAAGGAATATTTCCATATGCATATTTTAAATCGCTCGATGTGTTAAAAGAAAAAACGTTACCCCCGAAAGAAGCATTTTATAACGTGCTAGAAAATAAAAATATAGATGAGGAAGAATATAAACACGCATTACATGTGTTTAACGCGTTTAATTGTAAATCTTTTTCAGACTATCTTGAATTATATCAAAATACAGATGTGATTATGTTAGCAGAGGTATTTCTATCATTTAGGCGCACAGCATTTAAATATTATTCGCTAGATCCGGTTCATTTTTTTTCCATTTCACAATTTACATTTTCGAGTGGATTAAAATATACAAAGACCGAATTAGAACTATTAAACAATACGACTGATTATATATGGTTCGAATCGCAGATGAGAGGCGGAATCTGTTTTTTGGGCACGCGTTATATGAAAGCCAACAATCCATTGCTGGAAAATTCGTATAAGCCCAAATTACCTAAAAATTATATCATGGCATTCGACGCAACGAATTTGTACGGATTTATTCAATGTCTCCCCCTTCCAAAAAAAAACTTTTCTTGGCTAACTGCAGACGAAATAGCAAATTTTAACATTCTACAAACAAGCGCCAATTCAAATGTTGGTTATTTCCTAGAAGTGGATTTGCATTATCCGCCTTCGTTACACGATGCACACAATGATTTTCCTTTAGCACCAGAGCATTTAACTCTGAATTGGGAAATGTTATCACCCTATGCAAAACAAATGGGCGAGCAATTCAATTTAAAATCTATTTTTCTGTGTAAAAAATTAATTCCAAATTTTTTTGACAAAAACAATTACATCACGCATTATTTAAATCTAAAATTCTATGTCGAACACGGATTAATTATTACAAAAATTCATAGAATATTAGCATTCACCCAAACGCCGTTCTTAAAAGATTATATAGAATTTAATAATAACAAAAGAAACGAAGCAGACAACAATTTTGACAAAACATTTTTTAAAAAGTTAAACAACGCATTTTATGGTAAATGTTGCGAGAATGTGCGAAAAAAGTTAAACGTGAAAGGGGCGTTAAACATCGATGAGTGTAAAAAGTTGTTGTCAAATCCAATGCTCGATTATTTCGAAATTATCAACAAAGATTTCACTTTATTTAAAATGAAAAAAAAAAAAAAATTAATTCTCGATAAGCCAATTTTTGTAGGTTTTGCCGTTTTGGAGCTGAGCAAGCTTCGAATGTATTCTCTTTACTATGACCATTTTAAAAATTTTTATAAGAGCAACGTCCAACTCTTATATTCTGATACAGATTCAATTTATATCGACGTCCGAACAAATGATATCTATCAGGATTTAAAAAATCACTTTGCAAATATATTGGATTGTAGTAATTATCCGAAAAATCATCCTATGTATAATGATTCAAACAAAGGTAAACTCGGTTTGCTCAAAAGCGAGTTTATTAAACCAATAAAAGCTTTTATCGGTTTAAAGGCAAAAATGTATTGTTTTATTACAGATGACGAGTGCAAAAAAAAAGCTAAAGGCGTAAAAAAAACTAGCATTCAATCATTAACATTTGAGTCATATAAAAATGTTTTATTCTCGGAAACATATATAAAACAGCAACAATATTCGATATTAGCTAAAAAACATGATATCAATACAATGGTAGAAAATAAAGTGAGTCTTTCGGCATTTTATGATAAAAAATATTTAATTGATGCCATAACAACAAATAGTTATGGTCACTATAAAAATGTTGAACAATGTGATGAATAAAATATTATATAAACGCAAAAACAATGACATTAGTTTTTTCTTTTCCGTGTTATATATGCATTTCTTTTTTATTTCTTTCGTATCTGTTTTGCAAGATTAAAAAAAAAAAAAAAAAAAAAAAAACCCTGTGTTTCATGCAACTTTTTGTGTTTTATCAACTGTGACTTTTTGGTGTATATATCCTATGTTCATCAACTGCATTACAAAAATGACATCAAAGAAAAATAAATCATGAACTGTACAAGGTTCATCGACTATGATTTTTCGTGTGCTTTAGAAGTTCATCATCTTGGGCAATAAAATGTCATCAAGGAAAAATAAATTGTAAACTATACAGTGCTCGCTGTTGTGCAACTTCTTGTGTTTTATCACCTGTGACTTTTTGGTGTATATATCCCGAGTTCGTCAACTGCATTACAAAAATGACATCAAAGAAAAATAAATCGTGAACTGTACAAGATTCATCGACTATGATTTTTCGTGTGCTTTAGAAGTTCATCATCTTGGGCAATAAAATCTCATCAAGGAAAAATAAATTGTAAACTATACAATGCTCGCTGTATACAATTTTTAAAAACTGATATGCATGTGTATGTTTTCGTCTTTTATATAAAACAAAGCATTTATAATATTTTTTTTTTTTCACATTGTGAAAAGAAAATTAATATGTAATAAATAATTTTCTTTTAAATTCACAATGTATGTGAAAATTATCTATTTTTTCAAAATATTATGTAATTAATATGTAATAAATCCTTTTTTAATGTGCAAATATGTGTATGTCTTTATTTTTGTCATGTTTTATTTTTACCGTTAAAAAAAAAAAAAAAAATTTAAGTTTTAAAAACGTATATTAAAAAAATTGTTATCTCCTTTTGCAGATAAAAATTTAACTCTTTACTTTTCTTCTAGTAAATAAAACAAATCTTGTCTGATCCCATTTTTAACAACTAATTTACAATGTTTCATAATAAATTATTTACAATATAATACAAATAAAAAATTACAAATAATTTTTTTTTTTTTTTGCAATTTTTAAACAATATTTTGTAACTTTTTTTTATACAAATGATATATTTACAATTTAGTATTATATGACATTATATTTTAAGTCTAAAAATTTTTTTTCCATATTAAAAAAAAACAACTATATTTGATTACGTCATACATGTTTTTGATAATAAAAAAGATAAAATATTTTATCTAAATTGTTGATATTAAAAACATTAAAAGTTATTTTTTGTCACAACTTAAATGTTTTTACTTACATAACAGTCGATCAAATGTATCAATCTTTCAAGGCTATAACAAAACATTACTTTTAAATGTAGGTCACTGATGCAAAAAGTACTTTCATATGACATATGCTTCCGTGTTTTAAAAAACATCAACAGATGAAAGTGAAATTCAAGAATAACCACTCAACCTTGTAGTACAAAGTAAAAATGAAACATGGATGTGCAGATGCGTGAAGCATAACGATGCTTCCGCAAATGTAAATAATCAAAGAGTGAAATTCAGGAAGAATCACCCAACCTTGTAATACAAAGTAAAATGAAACATGAGCACGTGGTCGCGGGATGCATGACGATGTCCTCGCGAAGGTAAATAAACAAAATAAGGCATGCTTTTAATACAATTATACTACATATTTACGCAAATTTCGCAACACGCATAAGTACATTGTTGATATTCGGGCCCAATGAACCCCCAAGGTCAATCAAGTGACGAGCCGGGGGGTGTAGGGGGGGGTTATGCATAGGTTATTGACATGTAAATAAACAAAGAGAGGACATTCACTTCCGGGTGACTCTTAAGTGTGAGGATCCTTCCAACCTGATCCTTAAGTGCTTGATTTCTATACTACTTATATATATTTCCGATCGAAAAAAAAAGATATTATACAAATACTTCTTTATTTAATATTAAAATGAAGCGAACTGTTTTTAAAATAAATATCGGTAAATATTTTATTTACATAAAAATGAAATATTTCCCAATGATTCTCTAACTTTTATTCGAGTACAAAAAAAAAAAAAAAAAAAAAAAAAAAAGGTGATGTTTTAAAATTCTAATTTTGTTATACAAATTAATTGACTCAATAAAAAATAGTATTAAACATAACATAAAACTATGAATTACAGAAGGAAAAGATACTTTTAATTTCCTAGGATTTTTTTTTTTTTTTTTTTTTTTTTTAATAACCGTCAAATATAAAAATACATTCTAGAAGTTTTGAAAATTAATTAATTTTATATAATTTGAAATACACAATTTTTTTATTCCATTTTTTCTCTTGAAAGACGATTTCTATACATTCCGGATTTTACAGCAAAGGGCAGATTCGGTCGTTATCGACTGGCTTGGCATAATTCGGCGGGTATTTGCAGAAACGTTTGTGCTTGGATGGAATACTTGGATGGAATACCTCCCAGGAAAAGAAATTATCTCCATTAAATATCTTCATACAATACCACCTTGAATATATATGGTAGTCCCATAAAAAAAATTATACAGATATTACAAAGAAGCCATCTAATTGTTTGTCCAGCTACAATGTATTTCGAGCATTACTTTTCACAGGGCGATCCCGGACATTTTCGTTTTTATTTGATTTTTTACTGGTGCTTTCGAGCGAAATTTTCATTGAAATAATATACACCGTGTTCTTTACAATTACCGAAGTTCTAAGATGATGCGTTTAGTACATTTTGAGATTTTTGACGAGACGTCTATAATCGAAAGTGTCCGGCTATTTATGGAAAGATATCGCATACTATAATAATATCGTAATTAAATAGTATTTTGTATGTTGGTACTATATTTTACACAAACCCAACAAAATTTCATTAGAAAATAAAGAATAAAAATCATCATATATTTTTAATGCAAAAAAAAAAAAAAAAAAATGCTATATGTAAAATTTTAAATGTGTACAAATTAAAAATCGAAACCCTTTATGCATTACGCAAATATGTGCTAAAAAAATAAAATACATTGTCAAGACATGTCTATCTATCTACCTATTTATTTACTATTGTTTATAATTGCTTTAATATTGATTTTAAAACAAGAAATATTTTCGAGCTATATTTGTATTTACCGGATTTTTTTATTTTCTAACCATATAAAGTTAAATTTATATACATGTCTAGTGTAATCTTATAAACAGTGTAAAGTGCAATTTACATACAGTTTGTACTAATATGTAAATTGAGGGAGAATGGATTAAGTTTGGAGTGTCACTCTACTTTTTTTTTTAACATGAAGGACTATTAGAAAGAGAATATAAATTAAAAGAGAATATGAATAAAAGGAGAATACATTCAAATAAACCGTTATAATAAAAAATAAATAAAATTTACAACTAATTTTATCATTTTTTTTATTTCGCATACTCTAAAATTAGTAATTAATATTTATTTATTTGAATATACTTGATGAAGAATTCATGTAAAAAATATGGAGTGACTCTACTCGACATTCCGAACATTAACCCATTAATAGTTACTCAAATAAATTAAAACAAGACAAGTCTGAAATAAATCAGCTCCATCTAATAAGGCATTTAACACTATTGCACTGAAAAAAGAAAAAAAAGACTATCAATGCTATATTTACCAAAATCTATAGAATTTTTGAAAGTCTAACCTGTAACACATAAATTTTTAGCACAATAAAATATGACATTTACTCGCTTTTAAATAATTTGAGCTCATATGAAATAATAATAAATAATAATACACTGTGTCCCTGTAAAAGTTATATAAATGCTATATTAACAAAAATATATTCCTTTTACAGTAATCTTTAACATATGTGCTAACTTTCAGCTCATTCTAGTAAGCATTAAGACGCTACCGTGTACCCTTACACACTTGCATACACCACGAAAAATTATGTAAAATCGTCGGTATCTCCAAAAGGGGAGCTTGTGTCAAAACCAAAATTGGAGGTGCAAAACTGGACATCATGGCAGTCACAAATAAAATTTCGAATATTTTGCAATTATTCGTTTTTGAGTCATGGAAGATATAAAATCGACTTTTTAAATGATGATTATAACACTTTTTACTTTCCGAATGATTTCATATTTGATATTTTTATGGCAATGTATGTATGTATGTGTGTACATATGTGAATGAACACGATAGTATCTAAATGCTTTGTTCGAATGAGCTGAAAGTTGGTATGTATGTTGTAAGTTACCGTAGCACGAATCTTATTTATTTTGGTGAATCTAGCACATATAGTTTTTTACAGGGACACAAAGTGAGATTTTTTACAGGGACACAACGCAAAATTCTTTATCATTATGCCCTATGGGCTCAATTTTATTAAAATGCAATAAAGACTAAATGCTTTTTCTTAATTGAGATGAAAATTTATATGCATGCTATAGATCACCATCACACAAACAGAGAATCTAGAACCTATAGATTTTACAAAGACACAAAGAAAACTTCTTTATGATTGTGGCTTATGGATTCAAATTATTTAATGTGCTATAACATCTAAATGCCTCATACGAATGAGCTGAAAATGTATATACAGATTATAGGTGATCGTCGCACGAACTGTATCGTTTTTGTGAGCCTAGTACTTATAGAGTTTTACGGGGACACAACGGAAATATCTTTACCTTTTTATCATTATGATATATTGGCTGAAATCACTTGATGGGCAATAGCGTTAAATTAAAGAACGTACTATATACAGAAATTTACTCAAATGCCCTATTATAATATTCTCTTTTGTTTGTCTAACGACTTATCTCACTTTAAAATATTCATACAATCGTTAATTATTTAATATTCGGAAAGCGGGATCACTACAGATTTTATTTAATATATTTATGCACACATGCATACGTTTTTTTTTAATTTCCGGACATACATCACGCGAGAAAATTATTGTAATCATAATAATATTCAATTACGGAATTTTTGTTTTTCTGTACGTTTTGAGATTTTTTTCAGTTCATTTTTGTATTTGTTACTTAGTGATATACGTAAATGTTTTAGTGAACACAATAACATCTCAACGCTTTGTTTCATTGAGCTAAATGTGTATACTATAGGTCACGTCGCTCGATCTGCATAGATTTTGATGAGTGTAGAATTTATAATTCTTTTATAGAGGCAGATAGAAGAATTTTTACCATTATAGTCTATGGACTCAATGTATTTGTGCGATAACGTCGAAACGCCTTAATCGATTTCGTTAACCGTTTGCTGTCTTGTTACAGGCCACTGTCTCATGAACTGTATAGATTTAGATTAATTTTTTTTTTTTTCAGACACAAATAGAGTAATATATACATATATATATATATAGCCTAAACATAAAACAAATATAAATAAATGAACAAAAATAAAAAAGAAAGAACAAAAATAAATTAAAATTAAATTAAAATTAAAACAAAAGTAGAGTCGAGTCTGAACACTTTATTCGATTAAGCTAAAGGTTGGTAAGCCATGTTATAATGTCCCCGTTTATAATTGTTAGACTTAAACAATGAAAACGTTTGATTTATTTTTTTAATTCAAGGAATGAATATACATTTCTTTCAAGAATTTATGTTATATTATTTTTAATAATTTGTTTTACACATAAAAAAAAAATCTTATAGTATATTTATATTACTGAATATGAAACTGAAAATACGATTTATATATATATATATATATGTATATGTATAAAAAAATTGTAACTTAATTTTACATTAATTTTAAATATTTAAAATTTATATTTAAAATTACTTATTTTAAGATATTTCTAAATATTTTATTATTATTATTATATTTCTTTTTATATTTTAATGACTGAAATGTAATTCCAATTTAAAAAAATTTAGTGACCTAAAATGCTAAAAGAATTTTTTTTTTTTTTTTTTTTTTTTTTTTTTTTAGATTTCCTTTCGTTTAGTTATTTCGCCATTTTAAATCCGTGTTAAGTTAAATATCGTTTTATTTTAAAACTAATTGGGGAAACAATTTGCATTATAAACATAAATAAATGTTTTATGAAATTTATTTTATAGAAATATATATTTCTTCCTCAATTAAAATTTTGTTTTGAGCTGTATTGGTTTATATGAAGCTTGAATAGTTTTTCATTAATTTATATTTAAATAAATAAATAAATACAAAACAACAACAACAACAAAAAAATAATAATAATAAATACAATATACTTTCAACTGCGCATTCATGGAAAGAATTCAGTTTTAGTTTTTAAATAATTTTTAACATTTTAGATAACTTTAAAATGGTAGTAATTTATTCTATCAATAGTATTTTCATCATATTAATTGAAAATTTTTCTAATAATGTTGTGTTTATTATTTTAATCAATACAACATTGATGTATATCATGAAAATTAAATTTATAAAAAGAAACCGACAGATCATTAGAAAAACTAATTCTTTTTCTATCAATAACATTTTTCACATTCGAGATATTTATATATAAATGGTTTATTCACAAATGAGAATTAAATAGTTCATATCTATTAAGTGAAATTGCAATACCTTCACATTAACATTTGCAATTAAATGTTTGTTTTTAGCTTCATATTGTTGCGATTTAGCTTAATATATGTATTCATAATTTAGCTTCAATTATATTTCAGGATTTTTCTATATAAAAACTACATTTGTTTAATAAAATAGTAATATTTAAAATTTTTAATTTCAAAATAGTTGGATTATGATTTATAATAAAACTAAGTACTATAAAAATTTCTTTCTATGCTGATTTTATAACGTGATCTCTTAAAAAGGATATCACAATCAATTATATAATAATGTTTGAAATAGAAATATAATCCTTAATAATATAAATACAAAGTAATAGTAAATACACTTGATTAATATATTATACGATAATACTTATGTGACAAAAATTTTATGAAATAAATTTATGTGTACACAATATTTAAAAATATTTTAACAGAAAGAACAATTTCAATTCGTACATTAAAAGATGGATTACAAACTGAAATTAAACAAAGTTCAATTCAATTACATCAACATAGCTCTTAATTAGCATTGTTACTGAATAAAGACAATCAATTAAATTGGTGCTTAAAGGCCTTCGCAAAAAATAAAATGATTAAAACTCTGTCCCTGTTTGTGAGAACGTCGTATTAATCAAACATCTGAAATCTATTTTAAAAATGAAAGACGTTAATTAACATTATGCTAAGACAACGCGAACAGTTATAAATTTTCAAAAAATGTTTTCCGGGGTTTAAAATTGGTTCTAATATATTATACAAAATGCGATATGCTTAAAATTAATGCGTTTGTTTTAAGAAATTTCTAATAAGTGAATTTTCTATTGGATATATTTAAATTTAACATTAAATAGGTTTAATAAATGATATTTATGATATTTATGTATAAGAAAAATATATTAAAACGTATGTTAAATATTAATCTATAATATCTATTTATTTTCAAATAACATAATTAAAACGTTTGAATTTTATCTTTAAATATCTTCATATATATATTGTAAATAAATAATTTAAATTCATTCTAATCTTTAAAATCCTGTCAACCATTTTTTTTTTTTTTTTTTTTTTTTTTTTTTTATGAAACAATTTTTACTACCTCCAATGGTTATTTAAACTTGAAAAAATTACAAGATGAAAAGAAATTTTTATATACTACGTTTTTAAATTTTTTGTTGAATCATATAAACTTGACAATTCTATGTAGTAATAAATACTCTTTAATATATATATATATATATATATATATATTTACGAAAAATCCCATTAACTTGAAAGAAAATGATCAAATAAAGGGAGCAATTATGAGAAATTTTCAAAGATTTATTAATTAAATAAAAGTATTAAAAGAATGAATTGTCTTCTTGTTCTGAGCTATTGTAAAAGTTTCAAATGTCTAGCTAGTCGGGAAGTTATAGCTATAAAACTATATTAGCACTTTATCAATGCGTATAAAATTTTTAAAGTGATAATGAATTCAATTTTTGTGAGATGCATAATTTACTTTTTTACCTTTTTTTATTGTTCACGTTTAAGTAAATGTATTTATTTTCGTGTCGAAAAAGAAATGAACTCGTAAATTGTTTTGGCAACAATTAAATTATAAATAAAAACATGTTAAAAAACGTTGTTTTAAAAAATAAAATATTAATCCTTTTAGAACAACATATATTAGCACCATGAGCTACATTAGCACTTCATCAAAATTTGTAAAGTTATGATGACGTCATTTTTTGTGAAATGCCTAATTTAAGTTTTTACATTTTTTTTAAATGTTCATGTTTAATTAAATGTATTTATTTTGATGTTGAAAAAAAAAAAATAAACTCTTTTTTTTTTTTTTTTTTTTTAAACAATTAATTTTAGCTAATATTTAAATGTCTAATTTTAAAGCTATTAGGTGGTTATTTTAATTTTCATATTTTAATTAATTAAAAGAAAACTAATCAAAAACTTGAAAACCGGCTTCGAAGTAGTGCGTTGTCATCGTGTTCTGAGCCATTCTAAAAGTTTCAAATGTCAAGCTACTGAAAAGTTAATTAAAAATCGATTGCATGGTTTGTACTGGACAAACAAATAAACATACAAACAAACAAGAAAAAAAAGTTAATAAAACATGGTAATGAATAAAAAAGAAAAATCCAAAACATCTGAAATATTTCAGAACTCACAGTCGAGCACACAAGAATTGTCCTGTCGGCATAATTTCATTCGTGACTAACATCAACATGGAATCCCCTGGTAGTTAGTATTCATTTCATTGTGATTTGATCCCCACCCCCTTCCCTGTCCTTTATGACCCTAAAATAGACTCACATTTTAAAATTGGTAAAAAAATTATTTGAAATAAAACTTTCAGAACCATATAACTGTAATATGCGAAGTATCAGCAAAACTTTTTGTGCTTGGTTAATTCGGAAAATTACGTAGAGAAAATATTTGCAAATGTAAGAGAATAATTAAACTTTGCAGTAAAGTATTAAAGGTTTAGTTGAAACAAAAAAAAAATCCTGTTCCATTAATCAATTGGTTGCAGTGCAATCACTGGAAGCACACAAACAATGGGAAGGTATTTCCCCGGGATTAGGAATTAGCTAAGTTTCATTAAATTTCTATTTGTACAAAAAAAAAAAAAGTTTACATTTCCTTTTAGGATTTTAAATCCATTCTGAACGTGTTCATATTTGCCATAAATGTTCGCCAGGTTTTCTTTTCTTTTCTTTTTTTTTTTTTTTTTTTTTTTACAAACTATGTAAAGAATCCAGTCACGTGTCTTTTCTAAACAAATTTTGTCATAATAACACCTAAGGGAGTGAATTAATATGTTTTGGAATAGTAATTTTTAAGATAAAGAATTATTCTTTACATGTTTTTCTTTAATACTTTACACATTCTATACATATTTTTGAATAAGAAAAAAAAATCAAAACTATAGATAATTCTAAGATGAAAAGTGGTTTATAAGATAATCATTAAAGAAATTTCTGGTAAGTGTTTTGTTGGATTGGATGTTCTCTACGGAGAATGGAGTTTATACCTCTACTGGTTTGTGTACAGGGACACCCGAAAGTATTCCAAAGCATTACGTTTTCTGAGAGGTATTTCTATAAACCATATTTTTATACCTTTACTGTACACAAATCTTAATGAAATTGAAATATGTTATTCAAGTTCACTATCGGACGGTCCCTATTGAAAATGGAGTTTATACCTATACTGGTTTGTGTACAGGGACACCCGAAAGTATTCCAAAGCATTACGTTCTCTGAGAGGTATTTCTATAAACCATATTTTTATACCTTTACTGTACACAAATCGTAATGAAATTAAAATACGTTATTCAAGTTCACTATCGGATGTTTCCTGTATAAAATGAAGTAAATACCGCCACTGGTTTGTGTACAGGGACACTCAAAATTATTCCAAAGCATTGCGTTCTATAAGAGATATTTCTATAAACCAAATTTTAATAAATTTACTTTGCGCGAAGTTTTATGAAATTGAAATATATTATTTATATACACAAAATAATGCTTTATGTATAATATAGCATGATTGACGTTAAATGTATAGGGCGACACAAAAATATTCAGTTATATGTTAATAATATATAATATGTTATAAAAGAGCAATGTTATATAATATCTATTAATAAAAATTTGAATTGTACTTTCGTTTAAATAAAGCGATTTTAACACTTTCTAACGCTTTTTAAGTGTGAATATGATTTCAATTTGTGTATCTGTCTGACTGTTCTTCTGTCTGTCTGTCTGCCTCTCTCTCTCTGTTTTTATGCGCTCTAACTACCGTAAATATGTATGGAATTTCTTCAAACTGGTGTATTTTATTCCAGTTAACTATTGGATGTTTCTTATTGAAAATGGAAAGAATATCTCTTCTGGTCTGTGTACAGGGACACCCAAAAATATTAGAAAACACTGTGCTCTATGAGAGGAGTTTTTATAAACCATATTTTAATACCTTTACTGTACAGAAACTTTAAGGAAATTTTAATATGTTATTCAAGTTCTTAATCGGATGTTTTCTATGTAAAAAAGCACAAAAGAATGCCTTCTATATAATATAGTATGATTAGCATTGTATTTACAGGCCACACACAAATATTCAGTTACGTTAAGAGGTATTAATAAAAATTTGCTGGAATTGCACTTTCGTTTACATTAAGCGTTTTAACATTTTCTTATAATTTTAGTGGAAATATGATTTCAGTTTGTGTATCTGTCTGTCCGATTGTCTATCTATCTATCTGTTTGTCTCCGTCTCCTAGCCTCCGTAAGTATTTTGAGAATTTTTTTAAAATGATACAACCAGGTTCACTATGGAATGTTCCAAATTTAAAATGACATTAATAGGTCCTGTACAACTAGTTTGTGTACAAGGTCAAAAAAAAAAAAAAAAAAAAAAAAAAAGAAGCCAGTGCATTACGTTTTAGAAAAGACATTTTTATAAGTTTTATTTAAAAAATTTTGTACTGTAAAATTCATAAAAACATTGACATGTATTGTTAATATTCTAAAATAATGTTTTACATAGAATATGATATGATTAACTTTCAGATTTACAGGACTATACTAAAATATTCAGGTAGATTAAAAGCTGTAATTATAATCTGACAGCTGCATTTTCTTTTGCGTTAAGCCTTTTTAACATCTTTCCAGAATGCCTAAGAATGATTGTAAAATCAATTAGACTAGCTACATATTTGTTAGTCCTTCTGTCTGTTGTGTGATAACGTAGAAAAGAATATTAAATGTTATACGATACAAGAATTACGTATAGTTGGAAAGTGTTACAAATCAAAGCCCACAGCATGATTTTTCTTTCTTGTTTTTTACTAAACACTTATTACATAAAAAAAAAAAATAGAAATTAACCAACATTTCATTTAAATTTTATCAAAGCTGATTAGTTTTTTTTTTTTTTTTTTAATTACTTTGTGACAGTTATTCTCTCAATAAGTAAAATAATATTGGATTTCAAAAATTCTTGCTGAAGCAAATAGCACAAATTATATCAGTTGTATAAGAATCTGATTTACAAGCGAACATAAAATTCGATAATTTATTTAGAATACTATAGATTTGTATTTTCATTACTTCTGATATACATTTTCTTTACAGATTTTATTATTACGGGAATCATTATTATTCATTTTTTTCCTCTATGAAAGTCACAAATATTCCTACAGTAAATGGGTATGTGAGTGTGATTAATAAAAATAAAGTAAAATCTATACAGAATTATATTAAATTTTAACTATAAACTAAATTTTAACATAAATTTAATTTTGAAAAATAAATTGAAAAATTTTTACAATGAAAAATTTTAGACGTTAGAAATAAATAAATATTATATGAACTTGTCACTTTTGGGTTTGAATTATGTGAAATAACATACCATTAATATGCTTTAAAATTATTTAATGAATAACCTTAACTTAAAAAAAAGTCTTATGCATGATTTTTTTTTTTTTTTAATCAGATATCTACTTTTGGATTTACGTTTATGTACCACCATTAGATAAAACATTGTAGAGTATAATTCTAAATATATTGAAATTAGGGAAGAGAAAAATAAAATATTAAAGATTAATTCATATAAATTTATTAATTTTCTATTAATTCATTAAAAAAAATTAAACATAAATTTTGGGGATTCTTAAATATTTAACATGTTTGGACACACACAGGAAGAGATATACGGCCATTTTCTAAAAATTTCAAATCACGTTCCGGAGTTCCAAAACATGTAAATTCCACCAAAAACCAGATTTTAAAATTTTCACGGATCAAATACTTTTTTCTGATCTATAGAGAAGAAAGAAAAACGTTAATAACAATAATCCTATCTGAAAAAAAAAAAAAAAAAAAAAGAAGAAAGAAAGAAAAAAGAAATTCATCTCTATATATATATATCTATATATATTATCCAGACGTGAAATGAAATCGATATGTCCTATTTACACACAACAAAATATTGGTTTACACTTCTACGTGACTATTCTTGAAAAAAATTAATCCAATGAAATAATCTCTGAGAGATTAGATTTCTCATAACTCTATTCTAATTGGCTGCAGCGAATATAAAAGAAAGAAAAGTGAAGCTATAGAATTTTATTTCCTACTCGAAAAAAAAAGAAAAAAAAAATATATATATATATATATATATATAATTTTTTTAGTTTGAACTATTTTTAATTTTCATTATTATTATTATTTAGATAGCACATTTGTATTTGATATATACATTTCTATGCGTTTCTTAATTAAACAGTTGCAGTTTGAAAATTTAATTTGGCTAAAGTTATGAAACAATGGATTATTTTATAAAAATTAATAAAGGTTTAGTGGAAAGAATTGTTTGATATTTGTTACAAAAGAAATGGTGTAATTCTAAATTTGGCTTTACATAAAAACAGATATCAATACTGCATGGATAATATTATGAAAAAAAAATATCTATACCAATATATCTCTCTCTCTCTCTATATATATATATATATGTGTGTGTATAAAATACAAACATTAAAAAGAAAATCTTTTCTTTTTGTATAGGATGGAGATTAGAAATAAAAATCTGTTGTTTTACATTGCTAATTGAACTTTTCGAAAAAATAAATAAATAAAAAAAGAGCTCAAAACTGTAAAATTTAGAATTTCGTATTTCTTGTAGATGTATAAGGAATAATATATGTTTAATGAATTTCATAAATAAACGAATGAATTTTTAACCGTATATACTGGAGTTTTTCATTTCCTTTGCAGGAAATGGAAATTCAACTGGTATTTACTGACAGCTTCTTGAAAACAGTTATTTTAAAAAACACTACATTTCACCAATTGTTGAGAACATGAAGAATCTCATACGGAAATTGAGACGGGGAGGAGAGGAGGAACGTAACAGCAAAACGTCTTACTCTAACAACGTCAAAATCGTAAAACTTAACTAAATCTCGCAGCCTCCTAGAAGTTATATTGCAACCCCAAAAATTGGCATCGTTGAAATCCAGTCAAAAGAATGCCAAACTGTTTCTTTGTCCTTCTAACATATTCATACTAAATTTTGAATATAAAAAGTCGTTACAAACGTTAAATCGATTTGACATTGAAAATCATCGCCAATTGTCCTTGACTTCAACGTGCTTAAAACGGGAGGTTTAGTAGACGCCACAGAGTCGTCAAAAATCCATTATATATCTATTTTTAGAATTATAATGACCCGCTTGAAATAATAATAGGTTTTTAACGTAAACATTCAAGGGTAATAAACATGAAATGAAATGATTTTTTTATTTTATTAATAGCTGTATAAGCTAAAAACAGGTTGATAACGACTTTTTAAATTACCCTCTCAAAAATAAATAATTATAGCTAAATTGATTTAATGTAAACACTAGCGTAATAAATATAATTTGAAATGACTGTTATTATTTTATTAATAGCTACTTGTGCTAGAAGTAGGCTGATACGAATTTCTAAATTACCCTCTCAAAATAAATAATAATAGCTAAATTGATTTAATCCATTCGGGGAAATGTATAAACAACACTACATTTCAAAAACTCCGATATAAAAATTGCTTTATTTTATAATGAGAGTAATGCGTTTGTAACAAAAAGGACAAAGAACACAAATTTTGATTTCTAAATAAAACGGGAAATTCTATATAATTAATTAATTGAATTAGATAAATTTAAAAAGATTTTTTTATTATTTTATTAATTCCTCCTTCTTGTTATATATTAAATTTGAATAAATAAATAAACTTTTAAAGGACATATGTGTGAGAACACTCACACACCGTAGAAACCTATACGGTTTGCATTTAAAAGACGATAATTAATAAAACTAAAATTATTTCTTAATTATTATTAAGTCCTCCTCGCCTCCTGTAAAGAAAAGCATATACAAACAATAATATTCAAAAGCACTTGCCAAAGACGTACAATTAAAAATGATATTACATTATAAGTAAAAATTATATGAATGCTTAAAAATGAAAAAACAAAATATATGTGAAATATAATTACCAATTCAAAAACAAAAGAAAAATTTTACACATATTTCCAAAAAACAGTGGAACCAAAAAAATATACATGTCATGACATACGCAAAAAGGGTGGCCTCTATACAATAGTCCAAATTGCAGTTCCATGTTGTTCATATTGTCTTTTTTTTTTTTTTTTGTATGCCACAAAAATTTCAGCTGAAATGTTTTTCTATGAAAGAGTCTCTTTTTGATATACTCAGCAAACAATGCCACAGTAACAGTCACTAACGTTATATTTTTACATTCAAAATATTAAATTTTCACACTAATATGTATAGTGAAATAGAGAAAAAAATAATATAAATTACACTTATGCATATATATTGTTGTAATAACTAAAGGTTCCAGCATATTATTGTAATATTTATTTGTCTAACACCTTGGTTACACACATTGGTCAACGTTAAACAAAATTATGTACAAAAAAATAAATAAAAATAAAGAAACAGAAAAGTTTTCGTGTATACCACACAGGAAAGATTTTAAAAAGGACGCCATTGGCAGTCAGAAAAAACAAAAAAAACAATCTTCCCTTAATCCTTACAAAAATGTCAGTGTAATGATGTTAACTTAAGGCTAACATCCTAGCGGGACAGGGCGTGTTGCAAGACCTGCACAGTTAGGCACAGGCCTCCGTCCCCCAGCAGAGTCCACAGACCCCTGTAGGGACACCTCACGAAACCGATTAATTAAGTGTCATAAATGTTGAAAAATTAATGTCAACAAAAATATAGATTCTCATCACATATCCAATGTTGCTCTCCCGGGAGAAAATTTTGAACGAGACAACATATATCTAGGATGGGGTAATAAATAAGTAAAAGAAAACAAATTGATAAAATTTTGAGTGATGAGAGGAAATGCCAAAATAATAAAAATTTAGACTGGATATTGAACAAACCAAACACATGTTGTACACCAAAAATCAATTGGAAACTTATAAAATTTAGCTGTATGTATATTGTTAACACTATTATCATTAATAATTAATTTCCTATGAACCTAATCTGTATTCCAATGAAATATCTCTATTAAATATATCTCAAATATATTACTTTTGTTTAACCTTCACCCAATAAAAAGATATAGTAAATGTTAAATAAAAATATATAACACCTTGATTACTAATTTAAAAAAAAATCAAAATATGATCTACAAGGATTTATGTTATCATTAGAATCATTTATTTTTATTTTTTATTATTTTTTTATTTTTTTATTTAGGTGTATCTTATTTTATAAATATTATATATATTCAACAACACTGCAATGCAAGACACAGTCTTTACATCAAAAGAAAAATATAAAAAAAACAGTGGACCAGCCATCTAAAAATTAAGATAATAAAATAAATAAAGACGAGTTCCTGCACAGCAAACAAATACATTCCATTGGCCATTGGAAAATGCATTTGTGATGCAAAATATATTCATCAAACTTTTTTGCGAGAAAAAAAAAATTAATTGCGATTTCTTAAATTATAAGAATGTGTAGAATTATTGCCAATATTATGTGTTACATTGGAGTTGGGCTCAGTAAACAAATAATTACGTCGAGGAGGAGCAATAAGGAGTCTATCAAAATGGACTCTGAAAGCTTTATTATCAGGTGCATGTAATCTCTTAATGGAAAAGGAAACTGGCGAGTGTTTTTGTACAACAATAAATGGCCCAGAATACTTGGGTTAAAATTTATCTATTAATTTCAAGTATACAGCATCATGGACAGCAACAGGCCTCAGTTTTGCACGTTTTTGAAAATTTTGATATCTTTTGTCTTGATTTTCTTTAATGTTAGAATATGCTTTGCTATAGATGTTATCTAAGTCGTATAATAATTTATATATGTCTACATTTTTATCTAAAAAGGGCTGATTTATAAATTGGTCAAATGTATCAAATATTAAAGACAGTTCCCTACCAAAATGAAGTAGGTTAGGTGAAAACAATGTGGATGAATGTGTTGAACCATTATAAAGTGATTTATGTATAGTTAGTGAATTTTCAAAAGAATACCCCTCAGAAATTAAAGTGTTAATTGAGTACTTTATAGATTTATTTAACCTCTCGGAAATAGAGTTGCTTTGAGGGTGAGCAACAGATGAATGTAAAATTTTTATGCCAAGTTTATCATTGAAGACACTATAAATAGTTGATGTAAACTGTTTGCCTAGATCTGATAATATTACTGACGGTCTACCAAATGTTGTAATGTAATTAAATAAACATTTAACTATTTTTGATGAAGAAGTGTCTTTTAATTGAAATAACTCAATGTGTCGCAAAAAATGGTCAATCACAGTCAAAACTGAATGTCCATATATAAAAGGACCAACCAAATCGACACTAATAGTATGCCCTGGATGTGTTGGAGTATAGGTGGGTTGTAGAGGAGCTGGTGGTGTGTTATGGTGTTTATTTTGTAAACATAAAGTACACGAAGCAACAAAATTTAAAGTGTCTGTGTACATACCTTTCCAATAATATCTATTTCATAAAAATTTGTATGTTTTTGTCAACCCAAAGTGAGAAAGGTGTGAAATGGTTAAAACTTTAGATTTTAAAGAATGTGGTACAACAATGAGATATGAAAAAGTATTATTATGCAAATTTTGTTTCTTGTACATTAAAACTTTAGAATCTGGATGAATAAAAAAATTATCATTATTTTTTGAAAAACCTTTTCTCAAAATTTGCCTGTAAATAATTGACAATTTTGGATCACTCTTTTGCTCAGATATAAATGTATTGTTTGAAATTTCCAAAAGGGGATCTTTATTTTGAGTATTACCAGAAACTAGAAAATTACTGAACTGATTTTGTTGTACAGACTGAGTAGAAGTGGAAATTTGATTAATTGAATGTGTGTCATCTTGTACAATAAGAAGAGGTTGAGAACTGAATATTAATTCTGGATTTGTTTTTAAATTTTGTTGATTATTTGAGAAGTCTGATCTTGATAAATAATCCGCTAAAACATTTGTAGGGCCAGGGATATGTTCAAATTCAAATGTGTATTCTGACAACTCTAACAGCCATTTAGTAGTTAAATCAGCAGGACTATTTGTTTTTCTATATGTTTTTAAAGGAGCACTGTCAGACAAAATGATAAACTTTCTATTGTATAAGTAATATTTGAAAGCAATTACAGATTTATAAATGGCCATTAATTCAAGTTTGATAGCCGGATATCTTTTTTCAGACGGTTTAAGTGATTTAGAGAAAAAAGCGACAGGTAATAATTGATTGTCATATTTCTGCATCAAAACTCCTGCAATAGAAATATTTGATGCATCAGTGTTGAGAAAGAAAGTCTTGTTCCAATCCGGTAATCTTACCATAGGTGAGTTTAAAAATATATCTTGAAATTTCTTAAAAATATCCTGATGATGTTTATTCCAAACAAATTTTGTTTTCGGTTTAGTCAATTCAATAAGTGGTTGAATTAATTTAGAAAAATTATGAATAAGAGACTTATAAAAGGTTACAACTCCTATAAAGCGTTTTAATTGTCTTTTTGCTGTAGGTGTGGGGAAAGAGTTTATTTTAATGATGTTTGACTCAATTGGAGAAATTGAATTATTCTCTATGTGAAATCCCAAATAATTTACAGCACTCTTATGAAATGTACATTAACTAGGAGCTAAGGTTAAATTATATTTAATTAAAATCTTAAGAATTCTTTCAAGTTTAACACATGTCTCTTCAAAACTATTTGCACCAAATATTAAATCATCCTGATACGCGTAAATTCCATCTATATTAATTTCATCAGTTAAAGAGTCCATAAGTGCTTGGTACTGAGAAGCCGCGTTTTTAAGACCAAAACATAGTCTTTTAAATTTGAAACTGCCAAACATTGATGTGAAAGTAATTTTATCCTGTAAATGTTCGGGTAAATCAATTTGATGATATGCTTGTTGGAAATCAAGACAAGTGAAAAATTTATACGCAGATAGATCAGCTATTATATTTTGAATTTTAGGTAATGGATAAGAAGAACCCTGAATTATGGAATTTAACATTCTTAAATCTAATGCGAGGCGAAATTTCTGTTTACCAGATCCATCTTGTTTTTTCTTTACCAATAAAATTGGGCAAGCCCATTCAGAGCAGTATCGCTCAATAATCCCAGCCTCTACCAATTGGTTAATTTGTTCTCTAGCTTCCTGCTGTAAAGCTTGAGGAATGGGAAAGGGCAAAGTCTTAATTGGATAGTCACTTAAAAATTTTTAATCTGGTACTACCTTGTCAGTATGTCCAAGGGTTTTCATATTTTTAGAAAATGCCGCGAAATTACTTAATAAAATTTGTTTTAACTTTGTTGCATGAGCCCCATTGAGATGTTTAACATCAAAGTCCATGGTTGTTAAATCTTGTTTTCTCATTTTTAATACATCACTAGAAGGTTGAATATAATTAATAAATTGCGAATCCTCTGAAACTTCAACATTATCATTTTGTTTTGAACCATAGTCAATAATTTGCTCAATGTCTTTTATTGTACCAATATTTGAATGTTTGTTTACATGCATACTTCTATTAGTGTTATTCTTAACATATAACTGAAATTTTACTCTATCATATTTACTATTGCAATTTTGTTTCTGGGAATGATCAATATTAACTATTGAATCCAAAAAAATTAATTTGGAAGAACTCTTTTTACTCTGAAATAAATAATCACCCGAAGAAACTTTGGGACAATAAACAGTAATAGAAGACTCCTCTTTGGGTTGTAAAATAAGTTTTTGCCCGTTTTTACTGAAAGTTTCTTACACTGAGTATGCATATTAAGATTTTCTTCATGGTCGCTATATGTGTTTGTTATGGGAATACTCAGGTCTTTTATTTTTAACAAAGACCTCTGCATATCTAATATTACATGATATTGTTGAATAAAATCATAACCCAAAATAACCCTAAATGCTGAACCTTCAGGGATATCCACAATGAAGAATTTTTGTGAAAAAAATTGACTTTGAATTTTAAAAGTAGTTTGTATACAAGATGAAAACTGCACATTCGAATTTACAGTCTTAATTGTGACATGGGACGATAAATGTTTATATTTCAAACTATGTTTTAATTTATTAAATGTACTTTCAGCTAACAGACTAACAGAACTACTAGTGTCAAGAAGTGTGTTTACCTTTTGTTTATCTAGCAAAATTTTAATAAGAGGTAACTTTGGAGAATTTACATGGACATTAAAAATGTTCTCCCTTTTATCGCTATTTGTTTGAGTAGATTTAGAATCAGAAATTTTTAAGATTTGTTGTGTTTGCGAACCAGTAGAATTAACCAATCTATCACTAGATAACTTTGGTAGATTAAAGTCATAAGCAATATCCAGAGAAAAACTTTGTGCTGACGCTCTATTTAATTCTTGAGATGTACTTGCATCAGCTAAACTACATCTCTGCGCTCGTTTAAATTACATCCCCTTTTACTATAGTTATTTCTGTCATAATTTTTACCCCTAGTCTGATTTCTTTGCCATCTAAAGCACCTAGTAGCAACATGACCATTTTTATTGCACAATTGGCAAATAGGAGAAGAATGAAATCTGTTTTTATTTTGATTACCCCTAAAATTTTGATTACCCCTGAAATTTTGATTTCTACCTTTATAATTATGTCTTAATTCACTTTGCTTATTATTTTTTTGTCTATCTTGCACTGGGGATTCATGTGTATGGTTAACCTCATCAGATTTACTAACAAAGGACAGATTGTTTAACCTATCTGTCAATTCAACTAACTTTTCAAACAGTGTGTTAAAACGGGGTTATTTAAACTCATTTGTAATAATGATTCATTAGCATTAATATCCTGCAATCTTTGCGCTCTATCAACTGCCTCTTGATACTCAGAGATTCCCTCTTCTTGAATCTTAACTCTAATATTTGAGTGAATGGTTGAAATAAATTTAGTAAATTTAATGGAATTTAAAGCATTAGTATCTTTAATTTGAGAATATACTATTTCTGCCAAAATGTTTAATCTGTGGGAAAAATTTCTAATAGATTCTTGTGGTAAGAGTATTAAATTGTTAAATTCCACAAGAGCCTGAGTACTGCTCATTGGAGCAAAAAAATTTTTGAATTCATCCTTGATAAATTTTAAATCTGTAGATTTATATAATAAAGGAGATTGAGTCATGAACTTCAATGCAGGGCCGGTTAATTTTCCTTTTAAAATTGCCACTGCCTCTTCTGAATTTAGTCTATTTAATTTAGCATAAGACTCAATCTGATCAAAGAAAAATTCAAGTAAGGATGATTCACCATCAAAATTTAAAATATTAATATTAATGTTCTTTTTAGTGGCCATCTTAATTATTTATGTTGGGTCAAATTAAATACTAATATATCTCAGAAATACTCGAGTAAAAAAAAATATATTGCATTAAAATCAATGAGCACAAAAATTACGCATCTTTCCTTTTGATGCCTACGGAAAATGCATATGATAAAATACCTCATTAAAATATCTAATATGTAAAAAATATTACCAAAAAAATATAAAAATAAATCATACGGAATTGTAAAAATTTGCAATAGTAATTGTAATAAATCACTTAAAAGAAATCACAATATGCAAATAAAAGTATTAATCATCATGAAAGACAAAAAATATATATACATATGAAATATCCCAACGAAATACTATGTGAAATTTACCAAAAAGTATATTTTAAAGAAAAAAAATCTCAAAATAATAAAGAAATACATCACATTAAGCTTTATAAGCAAAGAAAAATACCAATTATTATGAAAAACAAAAAAATATTTATATCAAATGAAATACTTTATTATGCAAAATTAAATCTTTTTGTTACTTGAAAATTGTATTAATAAACACTTAGTATCAAAAATAAAATAATAATGAAAATAAAGTAAAGTAAAATTTCAAATGTAATAAGTAGGAAACATTTATATCTAATATTTTCCATAAAAATCTGTATATTATATATCTTATTTAATGAAACAAAAACTTCCATTCAAATATCTAAAACACAAGATAAATTTAGACTTACCAATTCCTGGATATAACTTGGTTAAAAAAATACTCTGTAGAAAAAATTTATCATTTAATTTTATTTATTTTTCGTCAAATTATTTTATAATTCTGCTCAAAAAATGGTTTATTTTTCTTCTATTTTCCTTCTTTTCTCTTCCGTTCCTTATGCATTCCTGCAATAGTAGAAAAAAAATTAAAATTCGAGCACGCGAAGTTGCCGATTAGACACAGCCGGATGTGTCCCTCGGTAAAAAGAACTCTCTTGATGAACCTGTTCAGATCATTCTCATGCTTCCTTGGCAACATAAACGAACCAAAAACACTTTGTCTAGTTCTATATTCAGGCCCCACTCTCGGCCGCTTAGTTGAGCACAGATGACCGGCGATATATTCAGGCCCCACTCTCGGCCGCTTAGTTACATCAAAAGAAATCTATCAACACAATGATACTCCAAGAAAGCCTTTTTTTTTTTTTTTTTTTTTTTTTTGAAGCCACAAGCACGAAAAAAATTTCCTGAGTAGTGATATTTTCGGGCTTCGCTCACAGCGATCCATTCAAGCAAGCATTTTTTTGTAACAACAAGAAAGTTCAATGCACGGAAAAAGAGAAGATTCATCCACAAAAATTTATAGAGTCAATATTTTCCCTGCCCATGACTCTTAAACAAAGTCTTTCCTGCAATAAAACTGTTAATACAAAGTTCTATGTCTTTCTTTCCTTCCTCTCCCCCGCGTCACCAAAGTCCGGAGAGAACCTGAAGGCACCATAGTTTTTATACTGGAGTTTTTCGTCACCGCAATAACTAGGTCCATTACTGTGAGGGCCGTGTAGAAGTTCATAAAAACCTGTTGAATGAAAATTTCCTTTGCAGAAAAAGTAAGCAGGCAGAGTTAAATTAACTGGTATTTATTGACAGCTTCTTGAAAACAGTTATTTTCAAAAATACTACATTTCACCAATTGTTGAGAACAGGAAGAATCTCATACGGAAATTGAGACGGGGAGGAGAGGAGGAACGTAACAGCAAAACGTCTTACTCTAACAACGTCAAAATCGTAAAACTTAACTAAATCTCGCAGCCTCCTAGAAGTTAAATTGCAACCCCAAAAATTGGCATCGTTGAAATCCAGTCAAAAGAATGCCAAACTGTTTCTTTGTCCTTCTAACATATTCATACTAAATTTTGAATATAAAAAGTCGTTACAAACGTTAAATCGATTTGACATTGAAAACCATCGCCAATTGTCCTTGACTTCAACGTGCTTAAAACAGGAGGTTTAGTAGACGCCACAGAGTCGTCAAAAATCCATTATATATCTATTTTTAGAATTATAATGACCCGCTTGAAATAATAATAGGTTTTTAACGTAAACATTCAAGGGTAATAAACATGAAATGAAATGATTATTTTATTTTATTAATAGCTGTATAAGCTAAAAACAGGTTGATAACGACTTTTTAAATTACCCTCTCAAAAATAAATAATTATAGCTAAATTGATTTAATGTAAACACTAGCGTAATAAATATAATTTGAAATGACTGTTATTATTTTATTAATAGCTACTTGTGCTAGAAGTAGGCTGATACGAATTTTTAAATTACCCTCTCAAAATAAATAATAATAGCTAAATTGATTTAATCCATTCGGGGAAATGTATAAACAACACTACATTTCAAAAACTCCGATATAAAAATTGCTTTATTTTATTATGAGAGTAATGCGTTTGTAACAAAAAGGACAAAGAACACAAATTTTGATTTCTAAATAAAACGGGAAATTCTATATAATTAATTAATTGAATTAGATAAATTAAAAAAGATCTTTTTATTATTTTATTAATCCCTCCTTCTTGTTATATATTAAATTTGAATAAATAAATAAACTTTTAAAGGACATATGTGTGAGAACACTCACACACCGTAGAAACCTATACGGTTTGCATTTAAAAGACGATAATTAATAAAACTAAAATTATTTTCTTTGTAATCCGTACTTAAATTACTTTCTATGAACAGAAAATATAAGCTGCCCAACTACCAGGTGTTACACAATTTTAACAATGCAAACTGTGCTTTTGCAATGCAAAATGTCACAATTTTCAATACTCTGGTATAAGAATTATTTAGCAAAAGTTTGTTGAAATACATCATTCCTCGTAAAAAAAATAACTTAAATAATTGAAATAAAATTAGTTAAAACTAATGAATTCTTAAATGAATAATCTTAACTGTTTGTTTAAAAATAGAAAGGACCATGGTTGTGAATTAATTTTTTATTTATATTTTTATATATTTTAAAGAATGTATGCAATATTGCTACGGAACATGCAACAGTTGCTAACTTCATATTTCAAAGTAATTTGTTTATTTGTTTTTGTTTTTATTTAATTTTAATTTTAAAGTTAAAAGTAATGCAAAGTATTAAGTTAAAATATGTTTAAATTATATGTTTTTTTTTAAATTCTTTTCTAAAAATAATTTTATTTAATATTCGAATTATATTTTTTAATTAGACTTTTCCTTTCTTACTCCCTTGTACATGCTTGGATTTTGTAGCTGCCTTTTTCTTCTTATGCAAATATGAAGATGGTCTGATGCAAATTTTATTAACGTTTTACCTGTCTGAAAGACATAAGAGTCTAGGATAGGGTCCAAATTAAAACCTTTTTGCTATCAAAAATTTTTATTTATTTTATTGTAGTTTTTCAGTAAAAAACATTACAATTCACTGACCAAATAAAACTATTATCGCCCAGTGGTCGAAACGCGATGAAAGGATGATGATGATAAATATATATATATAACTCTCCAAGTATATAATAATTTTGAATATTCATTTAAATGATGTTATAATTTTCAATGTTTCTATGTCTCACCCATTTCAGTTAAGAAAATCGCTTTTTTGTAAAAGAAAAAAAAAAAAAAAATCTGTCTCAGCCCTGTTCCAAGAGTAAGAAAGTTCTTCCCACTGTAAGTACTTTTATTAGTATAGCAGCAAGTGAAAATATGACTCTAAGGCAATTTGACATTTCAACATCATTTTTAAAGAGCAAATTAGAGGAGGAGGTTTTCATGCGTCCACCGAAAGTCTTTGAAAATGGAACTGACAGAGAAAGCAACCTAAAGATTAAAACAAACACCAAAACGCTGGAATAAATGTTATGGAGAAGATTTACTGAAAACTGGTTTTGTAAGTGAAACCATGTTTGTTTAAAAGCCTATGTTCGTTAAAAAAAAAAAAAAAAAAAGTTTAACATCACAACAAAAACTGCTGAGTATTTCAGATTTATCTTTAGGAAGATATTTTTATTAAAACATCTCAAACAGCTTACACAAAGAATTTTCTAGAAATATTTGGTATGAATGATTGTAAACCTTTGTCTACACCCATTATCAAAAAGGGTTCCCAATCAAGGAAAGTAGAAAGCACTGAGAGAACTATTCCCTTTACAGACAAGCTTTTGGAGCTTTAGTGTATATATCAGGACAGAATCTCAACCTGGCATAATATATGATGTAGAAATAACATTTACATGTTCAGAAAATCCGAATGAAATATATTAGCAAAGGTTTAAGAGGTTAATTCGATGAAAAAAACTGTAAATGAAGGACTAATCTACAAATTGGCATACAAGAAAGCTCTTCTGGAACGCTGCAGCGCGCGGAGTGAACGGCTCTTCTGCTTTGGCATCCTCAAAGGTATTGTTACTTTTTTTTTTTTTTTTTATACACTGGTGTTCAAAATTAAAACAACAACCTGTTTTCTCATTTTCTTCTATTGCACATAACTTTTAAACAGATAAACATATGAGCATAAAGTGTGGATGTCATGTTTGTTATCATATCCTTAATCGAATTTTATATAACTTTACCATAAGTATTAATTTTTAAACCAATAATTAATCCATTTTTCTCAAAAGTAAGCTTCGGAAAAAAAAAATCAACAATTTTAGAAAAAAAAAAAACTTGAAGAAAAATGGTTTTAAAGATGCTTTACAGATAGATGAAGACGGACGTCCGCGGACATGCGGACGGTATCAAATATTAAGCTATGTCCCGATTTTTCTTTCTGTATTCTTTTTTCTTTTACTTTTATAATGGACCCTTTGAAAAAATATAATTACTAATTTATAAACTTGCTCAACACCAGAATTATAATAATATTGATAAAAAAATTTATAATGAACGTCTTATCCAATTTTCATTTTTGTATGTATATTTTTGAAGACGTTGCAAAAAAAAAAAAAAAAAAAAAAAAAAAAAAGATGATCAACGAAGGAGCAGAAAAGTGATTACAAGAACAAAAATCCGGACTTAATCTAATACATGGATGCATGTGCATCTTCACCTATCTTTAATTCTTCCTTATGACCATTTTCATTAAGTTTTCTTTTTTAAAATTGTAAAATTTTTTCATTTTTCCCAAAGTTTTCTTTTGAGAAAAATTGAATAATTATTAATTTACTCTATAACTTTTGCTAACGTTATATAAAATTCGATTTATGATATGATAATAAACATGCCTTCGAAATTTTACATTCATATTTTTAATTGTTTAAAAGTTATGCGCAAAAGAAGAAAACTAAAAAATTTTGAACACCAGTGTACATGAATTAGAAGGCAGACACGGTATATTTAACGTAATTCAGCCACCATTGATGCATAAAACAGTATTTTACCTGGTGCAATCCTCCGATAATGAGCTTAACGTTTTACCAATAGTATTACAGCGGCACTTTTAAAGTTTTATATACTTGTTTTTTATTTTTTTATTTTTTATTTTTTATTTAAGTTTAAGCACTATTTCAACTGGCAACAACATTAACAACAACAACAACAATAAAATTACATTTTTACAAACTCATACATGCATACATTCATTCATTTATGTATATGTATAGTGTTTGTGTGAAGGTATTTATATGTATCATATACAGAGAAATCTTTAAAAAAAGCATTTTTTTTTAATAAAAAATTATGCTTTAAAAGAAAGATATTGCAAAAAAAAAGAGTGTGATATTAATTAATATATTGAGCGAAAACTTTTACAAACCACATACCAAATAATGTAAACCACGGTAAGAAAATACTAATATTTTAATTATTAAAGAAGTCGACATCTCAACTGAAAAAATGTGGAAAGCAAACAAATAAAAAATAAATAAAACGGAATATTTCAAAACATCTCACTTCCAACTGTTAATTAATAACTGTTATTTAAATAATGTTGCGTGTCAAATTATTTTTTAGAACAATGCTTAATGAATTTTCTGATTTAAATTACGTTTGTGATAATTCTCAACATACATAAGAAATATGATATTCATAAATTTTAAATAACAAATATCTGTTTTTTAAGTATCATAATTAGTTATTTTTAAACAAAGCTAGTATCTAAAATCCGTATTTATCATATGTCTATCTTTTATTTATTTGTGTATTTATTTTTAACGTAGCATCATTAGTTATCACTTTTAAATGAAAAAATATGTATTTAGTTAGTTAGATTATGAGCTTGGGTGAAAATAGAAGATAAATATTTTGTTGAAAAAAAATTATTTAAAATTGAAAAAAAAAAAAAAAAAAAAAAAACAGAAAATCGTAACTTATTAAAGAAATAGTTAAAACATTTCATTTCTTTATTTGTTTTTGCGAAAACCTTCATGAATGTGGGATTTTTTTTAATACCATAAGTATCTCTTCACGTTACACTGTTGAAAACGTTTACGTCCATTTCCATGTAAAATTTAAGAGATTACTTTTTTAACAGTACAACAAAACAAAAAAAGAGATCAGGACATTATGTTACATTGAAAATTAAAAGAGAGAACTGAAAAAAAAAAAAAAGAAGTAAAAGATTATACACTAATGTTTGTGAAAATTGCAACACTATGAAAGAATTGTCTGAAATTAATGAAATTTATTCCACATATTACTGGTAGTGGTACAAATAAATGATCAAATGTACAAGACAAAAAAAAAAAAAAAAAAAAGAACATCTGAAATTAGTACTTTGTGTGTCCGCCACGCTGAGCGATGATAACCTGTATACGCCGTAGCATTGAATTATACAGGTTCTGAATGTAATCCTGGGTAATGGCATTCCAGATGGCTTCGACTTGATGCCAAAGTTTAATCTTACTGTGCGCTCCAACAGCTGTACGAGCGAGTCGCCGACCAATGAAATCCCAGACGTGCTCGATGGGCGACATATCCGGGATAAAAGCAGACCATGGAAGAAGCGAAACCTGCTGTGCACTGAAGAAAGCTTGTGCAGTCGAGAAACATATGCACGGGCATTATCCTGCTGTAATACAGCACCCGGAATGCGTCGAAGAAGGGGAAGGACCTCTGGCTCCAAAATTTCCCTTATTCAGCGATCACTGTTGAGGTTGCCCGCAATGCACACTAGATGGGATCTACAATTATACCCAATAGCTCTCCACACCATGATGCTAGGCGTTTGTGCAGTATGACGTTTTATAACACACTGTGGGAGCCGACGTTCACCACTGTAACGTCTGACGCGTACTCTTCCATGATTGTACTCCAGGTTGTAGCGAGATTCATAGGAGAAAACAATATGTTGCCACTGGGAACGCCACGTGCTTTGTTGCTGAGCTCAGTGATGTTGGAGGTGTCTGTGATTCAGCGTGAGAGGAATCCTGCGTTAGGCAAACTTGCACGCAGTTTATTCGGCAACAAACGGCGATGAGCTGTGAAGCTAGAGAACAAAACATCTGTAGCCGTGCTCCAACGTTGTGCTAACACACGAAAGGACGCTGTATGATCCGTCACAGCCATTCGGATGAGGTTTCTGTCGTCTCGTACCATTGTTATATTGCATGCCTCACTGCCAGGTTTTGGGCTTGTTTGATTCTCCTCTGTCAAAATCTTCCAAACACGCATGAATGTTGTGGCATTACACTGCGTGCGCACTGTGATTTCTCGATACGAAAATCCACCCTCTCGCATACCAACGATGCGGCCTCAACGGACTCCGTTAGTCTTTTGTATGGTACACTCCGCTTTTGACGATGTATATTAACCACGAATGAAACGTTTACCTGAGGCAGAGGTCGATAATCATATTTCAACGCGCTTTTACAGTCTTTTATATACCTGGAGCAAGCGACTGGTAACGAGTCGGTTCTTGTTCTACGCAATCTCTTTGTAATTCTAATCATTTGCATGTTACTCGGGAATGAAACTGCTGACTCCCTTACAAAAGCTGCTACCGAAGATAATTCCATTTACTATACTCTTACCGCTACACCCTCTTTTATCAAAAAAGTAATAAAACATAGATTAATACAAAAGTAGCAGGATTTATGGGGCTCTTCAGAAAAGGGAAGATTCACCTTCAACTTAATCCCTGTAGTCTCCTCTAATTCCTGGTCGCTCTCCCCTTCAGTTACTGCATTCCTAACGGGCCATGGCCCCTTTCCATCCTACCTAAACCGATTTCATTGCCGACGTTCTCCTGTGTGTCCTTGTGGGCAGGAGGGAACTCCCAACCACTATTATTTTTCTTGTAATCTCACATCAGCCTACTATATAAGAAACCCAATACCAAGACCTTCTGATTGGCTAGAAAACATCCTTTTTAGAAAAAGTTTGCTAATAAAACTAAATAAAATATTCGAAATCTTAATGGATATCTGTAATTTAACAGATTGATTATTTACCTACTTGCGCTATTTATTCATTCAGTCTAGAGAAATTTCCCACCAGAATAATGATTAAATAAAGCTCCTGTATCTTCTTCTAAATCTTACAAAAATTCAACGTTTTATCTGAAGTTCAGTGCCACCATGCCCTGTGTCGCGTAGGGTAAATACGCCGGGAACTAAATTTTACTACAGCCATGCAATGAACTTACTTCTGAAATGTTATCCATTCACTGAAATGTTTTTAATACTTCATGCCGCCTGTCCCGTGGGGCATAGCCCGGCAATTTTAACTTCTGAATAATCGCCCACTGTCGGCTCTGGGCCGGATTAGGCCTGGTGAATTTTGTATTTTTTTTTTTTTTTGAGTTTTTTAATAAACTGCAAGTAGTCCCCTTAGAAGCGCTCTACATCGCTCCAAGAGTGATGAGCGGGGGCTGCTCCCTCTTAAATCATTTGCATGTCTTACCTCTCTTAATGTTTTCTGTAAGTTTGGTTCAATTTGCATAATCCCTTCATGGTGTTGCAATTTTCACAAACATGAGTGCAATTGAGGCATTTGATATATTTGGCCAAGTGTAAACACGATGGTTACAATTGCCCATCATTCAAAGTTCCTGCGGTAAATGAATTATGGGTAATTAGCCAAAAGGTTTAAGTAATAGCACAAATTTCATGCTATACTTAAAATCTAATTACAAAATTTAGTCGGGGGGGGGGGGGGTAAAACACGGGTCTTATTCACATGCACATGAATAATAAAATTTCGAATTTTCGGAAGATCATACTACCAAAGAAAAAAAAAATTCAACCTTGTAAAACTTGGACCATTTCATATTTCATTTGGCTTTCAAAAGCTAAATATTACAAATAAATATTCAAACATTAATAAATGATTATTATTAAGTCTAACGTTTGAATACCAATTGAATTGTAAGCCAATTTTACACTTAATTTCATACTGAAAAAAAACCTGATGTGGACACCACATGACTTTCTTATCAACCATAGGAATATACATATTTTTATGAAAAAAAGACAGTTTTGTATGAGGTAACAGATTCGCAAATAAGCAGGCAGGTTTCAGTCCACGAACATTCCTTAAAAAAAAAGAAAAAAAATTGCTAATTGAACCAAAAATGTCACGATTATACGATCATATATTTCGTCGAGACAAATATAATAGTTTTTTTCAGGGATAGTACTGAACGGCTTGTTGCAGAATATCTCATTAGCAAATGCTCAGCTTAGAGTACAATGAAAATCATTCGAATACAGATGGCCTTGTTCTCTATGGCAAAAGCGAGAAACAACAACAATAAATAAATAAAATAATTAACTCAATTAAAATTGAAAAAGGGCTTCTGGCTATTCTGAAACAACATTTGCCACAAAAGTTTTTCACTAATCTCGCCATATCGCAAATTAGTAGCCAGCGTAGATTTTTGGTCTTGGTAGCGAATTTGGCGACTTGGTGAACGAATTTGGCCAGAATTTTAGTTTAGGGTGGCCAAAGTTTGAAAGCTCTAACTTGTTAAATTTGAAAAATACCATCAGAATGCATGTTGAGTAAACATAACCAAACCACACACCAAAAGCAATGGCAGTTCGTGAACCGAAAATAGGTGAAGAGCTGAATTATCATTTAAGTAGTTTAAATGCATAGTTTTTATTAAGCATAATTTTTACTAAAACTAACTAAAAATACTCATTTTATTTAAAGTTAAATTTATATACTATGAGCAAATACATTGTAAAATATTAGGTGAAATGCCTGTTCACCTATTTCCGGTCCTCGAGCTGCTGCTGACCAAAAGATCACCATAGTCAGAAAATCTGAAGTAGAATTTTTATTATTTTTATTGAAAATTATTATTTTCCCCCAAGCCTCACAAAAGCGAGAAGAGCGAAGGGGGAACTTCGCAAAATCCACTCTTAGCGTGTGTTGGCTCATAGCACATAACAAATCCACATCTTGTAACATAACAAGAAATAAAATTGATTACATAAAGTTGCTTACATAAAATTGTCATCTTGCTCATAGCACATAACAAATCCACTCTTAGCACATAACAAATCCACACACCACAAAACCGCTTTTTTGAAATTTGGATCAGAGTTATTTTTGGAAACGTGTTCCCCTTCCCCTCTCTGAAAAAGGCAAAGGGGATATGTTTCTCAAAATCATTTAGAGTGTGTTTTGGGTGCACATAACCAACCCAGCCTCCAAATATCATCTGTCTGAGGTAAGTTAAATCATCGTACTTTTATTTATACATATATACACTCGTACTCAAAAGTTCAGTGCTTTGCAGTGAAGGTTGGTTTAAAACCACATTTAGGGGGACGGTAACAAATTGAGCAAAATCAATAATGTCTGTGATCACCCTGTATCGTTAAGTGAAAGAAATGATCTGTATTTTTAGAATGTGTTATTATAGACCAGTTTAATTTGTGAATGAATTTATGTGACGAGAGTATGTTAAATTACGGAGATATAAGTATTTTTTAAAACTTAAAAAAAAAATCAACAAGTTTTTTTATTTATAATACACAGAGTTTTTAACGAAAATTATTCCCATTTTCAGATCTCTCTTGGATTTATCTCGTTCTTTTTCAGATAATTTGTTTAATTTTTACTCTATTCAAATGCACTTTTGACAAAAAATGCACAATAAATCTAGCTTTCAACCTATGCAATATATATATATATATATTTATTTATTTATCTTTCGCAGATGCGCAGTGAAAACGTTTTTCATAAAAATGCTCTTATTTCATGAGATATTTAAGGTATTTGTATTCCGATTGCAGTATGTTGTTTTAAAAGTGTTTTTCCAACTTATCTGAAAGCGGGAATTGTTTTCATTAAAAACTCTGTGTATTATAAATAAAAAACTTCTTGACTTTTTTTTTTTTTTAATAAATGCTTATATCTCCGTTATTTAATATACTATCGTTGCACAACTTCATCCAAAAATTGACCTTTGTCTATGTTAACATATCCTATATTTACAGATCATTTCGTTCACGTAATGATACAGGGTGATCACAAACATTATTGATATTGCTCAATTTGTTACCGGCCTCCTAAATGTTGTCTTAAACCAATCTTCACTGAAAATCATGAAGAAGACCAAGTTCTTTAAATGCCCAATGTTTGAAAACATTTTTTCGAGAGATAAAAATTTTATTCGAAAAAAGTTGAACGGTTGCAAATCTTGAACTTTTGAGCAGGAGTGTATGTACCGGGTGTGCCAAAAGTTCGTGAAAACTTTAAAAATTCTTTCAAGAAGGACAAATGATGATAAAAAAAAGTGCGGTTTGTACAAATGGCATCAGAAAAAGGGCGGATTTTTTTTTACGGAAGAAAAAGTTTTAAAATGACCGTTAGGTGGCGCTGATGTTGAATATGTTAAGAAAATTAATACAGATGAGTCATACATTTAAAATAAAATGAGAAGACACACAATACCAATACAATTCTACATTTTCAAAGATTTATTTAAGCTGAAGTTGTTCAAAATGACCTCCACCACATTGTATGGAGCAAGTAAGGTGGGTCACAACACATGTGACAACTGAGTACAGCATGTTTGGATGTATCCCAGAAGAGCCTATGTGCATTAAGGAGTTTTATTAACAACTTAATTCAGCAACTTAACTGCTAATTAACAACTTAATTAGCAGGGCCATCTATCGGTCTTTTTTTTTTTTTCCTTTTTTAAAGTTTTTACGAACTTTTGGCGCATCCGGCAAATTAAGTAATAAAAAATAAATATTAGCAATTTTTGTCTAATGTTCTTTCAATTCCAGCTTGCATTTTGTTTGCAATTAAAAATAAGATAAATAATGAAATCTGCGAAAATATTCGCTGTGATTCTTTCATTAATTACTAGCAAAGCTTCGGTTCGGGAACGAACCGAATTCCAAATGCGGGAAAATTTTCAAAATCAAACTCGAAATGTACAAAACTCGGCCTGATGCTGCCTGCGGGCCAATAGATCAATGTTTGTTAACAAAATCATTTTTTAATTCATGAAATCAATGGAGGTAGTGAATGAACGAAGGCTTTTCTCGCTTCGCTGGTCACTATATTTAAAGGAAACTCTTTCTATATAGCTTTACAAACAAAAATAAAATTTAAAGAAATCATGAAATTGCTTTAAAGTCCGCTTTGGTTTAACGTTGGTTTATGATATTATTATTTTTTTTTCTTTTCTTTTCGTTTTCCTTCCCTTTCCTTTCAATATTTACTGAATTCTATTCTTTGTTTTTCAATATCACGTGATTGAGCAGACGACTATTTTATTTATTTAACGTTCATTTATATTTCCGTTAATTTTTGGAACTCTCGTGCAACTTTATCAAAATTGTTTTTTGTACTCCATTTTCAATTTTCATTTTTTCATGTGCATGAGTAAATTTTTTTATTTTTATTTTCATTTTTATTTTTTTCGCGTGAAAGCATATTTTATTTTATGTTTCAAAAAAAAAAAAAAAATTAGCAACAATTGAAATTTTAAATGTCCACATTTAAAGCTTTTACCAGGTTATTATTTTCACGTTTTAATTAATTTTAAACAATCTAATCAAAATTTCGTTACAAATAATGTACCAAATGAAAGGGACATATTTTTCTGAATCCGTCGGTTTAATTAACTTATCGATCGGACAATTAGATTTTTTTTAATTAACTAAAGTATGAAAAGCTGGTGACAATTTTTTAAATTAACTAAAGTATGAAAAGCTGGTGGCAACAGCACACAGACAAACAGAAGATAATCTCTCTTAGCCAATCAACTTGCGTTTAGCCAGAACTTACAGGAAAAAACTCTCTTAGCCATTTATATGTAGAGAGATATTGTGAAGGGATTGATTATTTAAATATATTATGCTAACTTTTATTATTTTCTATGTTTTTATTTAAATGCTTTTAATATATATATATATATATATATATATATATATATATATATATATATATATATAATCTAAACGAGTTTCAGTATATTGCAATAATATCAATGTTCGAAATTTTTTTAAGTATATTTAAATCTTTATGTTTAAATAAAGCAATATGCATTATAGATGCACGAAATCATGTCTTCTGTTTAAATTTATATGAAAAGCATCAGTATACTGGAAACAGAGTCAAGCAAAGTATTTATATACATCAACAGATATCCGTACAAATGCTTAAAAAAGCGCTTTTAGTAGTGTTAAGTCATTTTTTATTATAACAAATTTTAGTGTAATGTACGGTACATACATAATATTTAGACAATGCATAGGGTTATTTAAAAGCTTCCAATCCCTTACTTTCTATTTCATACAATCCATACTGCTGCATTCTGAATTCATCATATGTATCACTTTGGAAGATTATAATTTAGTTTTGAGATTTTAAGCACATGCTTTCTTTTAAGGTGTATTTATTGAATGTCTTTTAAAATTTGTATTATGTTAAACAATTATGCAATAAAGAATTAATTATATGATTATCAGTAAATCTAGATGTGGTTAAAAGGAACTTTAAGAACTAATGAATGTAGTTTTGAATAAATACCGCAGATGTTTTTTAACTATAATATTTAAAAGATATTACGGTTTATATTTTACAACAGAGCATTAAATCTTTATAATATAGTATGTTAATATAATAAATGTAACATTTGTAATTTTTATAACCTTAGCGTTTGTACATTCATAAACGTTTAAAATTAAATTTATTATAATTACTTTAGAACAAAAATATGCTATCTTACATGATAGATATACTAAGTATATTTTGAAGATTTATTAATAAAGCTTTTGTTAAAATGATACATACATGTATATATGTACATAAATACGTGCTAAACATTTGCATCTTGATTGTTTAAATTTGGCAAAATTTCAATCATTAAAAATAATCGACAATAAAATTTCAGTAAATACTCTTGAAAAAAAGCTAGTTAATTAAAATATATACCTTTCTTTTAATATAAAATACTTTTTTTTTAATTCATAATATATATATTGCGTAGCCCATATAAAGAATAATAAAAAAGTTTCAAACAAGTTTTTGAATTTTATCTCTTTGAAAGTGAACTAATAAAAATAAATAAAAGTAACCTTATTCAAACCAAAAAAAAAAAAAAAAGAGCAAATCGCATAAACATAATTTATGCATTTTTTCTACATACGTTTTTGTAGTTTCAATTTTTAAAAATATTAATAAAAGAAACTTTTTTACAAGAAAAGAAAAATCCAATTAAATTTGGTAAGTATGTACATCCTTTTAAACATTTCCGAAAAAAATAACTGATATTTTTGTCTATTCAATATACACTTTAGGGAATTGGTGTAAAGATTTTCAACACGCATGTGGTTTTTTCCCCCGCTCTTCCTTTTATTTGCTTATGAAAACAAACATTCTATTATTGTACTTCGATGTCTATGAGAAACGACATTATTGCAGCGCGCTCAAAAAATAAATATTTGTACATGCAATTACTTTTTAAAGGAATATTTCTTATCCGAATAAAGTATAGTTATAGGAAAAGGGTAAGAGCTATTTTCTAACATTTTATTTATTTATATTCGTTTTATCCTTCCTGTTTTTTTAATATTGAAAAGAGAACATTTGAATACGTTCAGTTGTTTAATCTCTTTTAATATTTATACCGATAAAAACAATATGTCTTTGAGAAATTCTACGAAAATTATGAGAGAAAATAAAATAAGTTTCTTTGGATGTCAAATTAAAGTTTTGCTGAATTGAAAAAATCATAAAAATGTTTTATTTACAAAATTATCAACATGTATGCACCAGGACAATATAAAAGAAACAACGTACTTTATTCATGCTTACAACATTTGCCTTACGAAATGCCATGCTTAAATAGTTCGAGTCAAAGCAACAGTGTTTATTATTATTATTATTATTATTATTATTTATTTATGGTTTTTGCTTTTAAAGTTTTCGCTAGTCTGCACCTTTTATTATAATAAATTCATGTTGTCAGTGTTTAAACTAAATCTGTTAATAAATTTCCCATTGTCAATTTTTACTAGCAGGATTTAAAAAATGTGTAATTAATACTGCTGTGAAAAATAAAAGTACGCTTGATTTGTTGTGTAATAATAGTATGCTGTTTTTGAATATCATAACAGGATTAGAAAGCAAATGATAAAGTTAGGAGATATAGCGTGGTAAGAGAAATGGCGTTCGTACCACATCGGCGGGAAGTTGTCAATGACTAAAGGTAACTAGTCAACTAATGGTAATCGTACAACATCAATATAGTGGATTGTCTACTTGAATGCGCATGTTCATTGCTTTAAGCTTATAAGATTAAATGTGGTTAGTTTGTATAGTTTTCTTGATTAAACGTTTACATTATCATAAAATTTCGTAGAAATTTCTATAGAATAACAGTAGTATAAAATGTTTCAAATTGAACGATTTCTCGCAAGCTGCTGTTGTAGAATAATCTTGAAAACCCCAATGGTTCGCTTTAAAAGCGAATCGTTTAAAAGCGAATAATTATTGAAAAAAAATGCTGCTCAATCTTCCCTATCAAAATGAAAGAGATTGTGCATTGATTCCGTTAAATTCTATACTAGGAGAGATTTCGCAGCTTATTGGTAATAACAAAAATATGAGGAGAAATTTTGTTGAATGTCTAGAACGGTATTAGGAGACAACTTCAACAAGTCACTGGACTAGTTTAAACCATTCGAGACGGCGCATCGTTTGGAGACCGTCCCCAGAATCCGAAATTAGACATTCAGGAGTAGCAAAAATCGACAAACGCCACAATATTGGTGGCATTTTACATCTTGAGTTCCGATGGGAAATTTAAGGAAATTATCTAATGGTAGTGTATACTTCTGATAGACTGGAGTGGAAAGCTAATTTTTATACCAAATATGTGAAAAATACTAGAGCTGGGAATTGAACCCGGGCCTTAAGCTTGATGCGTGGATGCTCTAACTACTGAGCTGCCCTGGCTGATAACCAGCTCGGCATATCTCACGTAATATCCGTTGGCATGGTCACCGAGTCTTGACAAATTGATCATGGCACAACTTCAATAGACCACGAAATTTTAATTTTGAAATTTTATTCATCAACCTTGAAAATTCATATTTTTCACATAGTTGGTATAAAAATCAGTCTTCCACTCCAAATTATCAGAAATGAATTTTCATGTTGATGAATAAAATTTCTAGTGTATACTTGTTTAGTTTTGATAAATTTTGAAGTATGATACTAAAATTTTAAGCCGATGTCAGTTGCTCAAACAGGATCGATAAAACTGAATACAATCAAGAAATAGCTTTTTTTTTTTTTTTTTTTCATTTCAAGTACTACTGCTGTCCAAATTTTAATAAAATAAATTAACGTAAAGTATTTTTAAATTGAAACGAGAGGATTTCAACCGAATTGAAATTTAGATTTTGAATATTTTACGCAGAAGATGTTGAGAAATTAATAAATAATAAACAGTTGGCGGATTCTGAGTCTGAAAGTTAGAGGAATCAGACATATATCATTGCACAAACGGCATGCAAACCATATTGAAAGTCTTAACTTATGACAGGTGGTTACACAAAATCTACATCATTTACTATAGTAGTTACAACAAATGTGCACAGATTAAGTCAGCAAACAAGAAAACGTTCAAACTAAATAGGAAATGACTTATTTTTAATTAAACGTTTTCTCTAGTAAATTAATTTGTAATCTTATAAGGTTTTATTTTTTATTCATTATTTAATATCTTTTCTATACTTTTTTATTTATTTATTTATTTATTTTAATTTATTTTTCCTTTTTTTTTTAAATTTAAATATACTTTCTTTATACAAAAATATTTCTCCACGAAAGTTTTATCACAATATCAGTTAAATGAAATTATTATTGTTATCAGTTTAATTGTAGTTTATAATTAAGCGCAATATCTCTTACCCAATTCGCCATCACACCAAACCTCTAAGAAGATGTTGCACAAAATAGTATCTTGGTTTTATAACAGCAGTCACTTTAAATTATAGCATAACAACAAAATAGAAATAGACATGCATATATAATTAGTAAATTCGTTTTTTCAGCAATAATTAAGCAAAAAAAAAAAAAAAAAAAAAAAAAAAAATGAATATATGGATTTTTTACTATCATTCTATTGAATTGTGCGTAAACTCTCCCAGCTTTACCTTACAAAATGTATCTAAGTAAAATATTATACGTTTTCCTAGTATTACGTTCTGCTTATTATTGGAAAGAAAATGTGTTGGAGTAGTGAACGATTCATTTTAATAAATAAAACAGATGCGCCTTTAATTGCGCATGCGCGTGAAAGAGAGCTCTCCAACTGCTCCCAGCGAGGCACGCCTGAGTTAAAAAAGGAATGTAGCTGTGTGCAACGGCCTTGGTGGCCATTATTACCTGTGTGGTTAAATAACTAAAAGTACAAAGATAATCTGCATTTAAATATGTTTAATTCTACTTATTTTGAATGTGTGTAATGTAAATCGTCTTGTTTATCGTCTACAATAAATGTCAGCTATATATATATTCAAGATTTTCGTTTTAATGGAACTCATATTACAACAAATGGTAGCAGAGCGTGGTTGTCTAGGAAATTCTTGAAATCAAAATTGCTGAAATAATTACTCCAAAAGAAAAGAATGGAAAGAATAAATATACCGGAGTTAAACGGTAATAATTATTTCATATGGGCTATGAAAATAAAAGCAGCCCTATCAATTAAAAGACTCGATTCTGTTATTACAACGGTGAAACCAGAAGGACTGAGCGCAGCGGAATCTCAAGAATGGGATCTGAAAAACTCCGACGCAGTCTCCTATATGAAGCTGTCTCTATCTGATGAACACGCTCTTCAATTTTCTAATGAAGAAAATGCCAAAATCTTATGGGAAAATATAAAGAACACTTTTACTGGACAATTAGAGGATAGAAGAATAGACGCCGGAAATGAACTGAAAAACTTACTGATGAAACAGAATGAACCTGTAAATGATTACATAGCACGTTCAAAAGGACTAGCTCTAAAATGTCAATCGTTAGGATTGGAAATTTCTACAAGAGAGCTGGTCTATCATACAGTAAGAGGACTATCGGAAACTTTAGCAAAATCAGAGATGTGTTGAAAACACAAAGGGGAAAATCTATGGAGGAAGTTTTAGAAATTTTAAGAGAGGAAGAATCAAGCTTGAATCCGCATAATGAACAAAATAAACCCGAAGCGTTCTTCGTGAAAAAGGACAAGAACAAAAAACTTTGTTATATCTGTAGAAGGAGTAATCATCTTGCCAAGGACTGTTTTTATAAAAACAATTCGCAAAAAACATTTAACTCTTATGGCTATAAAGGACATAAAAATAGAAAAAACAATTCTCGCTTTGATATGAAAGAAGAAAAAAAATAATTCTGTTTTTAGTGCTTCTACTATTGATTCATTGTGTGATAATGTTTTCGTTTTAGATTCCGGGGCGAGCGACCATATGGTAAAAGATAAAATTTGGTTTGATAAATTAAAACCAGAAAAAAAAGAAATCTTCTTGGCAGGTAAGGATGCAAAAATTATGTGCCATGGCACCGGAAGCGTCAAAGCAAAAACCGTAAGTAAAAATCCTATTTATTTAACTATCAAAAATGTGTTATTTGTACCAGATCTTAGATATAATTTTTGTCGGTTACCTCATTAATGGATAGGGGATGTAGTATAAAATCTACTAAAAATTCTGTACTAATTTTTGATAGTAATAATAAGTTGGTTACTAAAGCATATAGAAATAATAACAAACTTGAAATTAATTTAGAACCAATTACTAGTAAAGAATGTAATGTTGTGATGAATGATATTAATTATGAAACTTGGCATAGTAGATTATGCCATTTAAATCCTAACTATATGCTTAAAATGAGTGATTATATAAATGTAGATATCATAAATGATTTTAATTGTGAAATTTGTGATATAAGTAAGGTAACTAGAAAAAATCATCCACCTGTTAATATAGAACAAAGTTCCGAAATTCTAGAATTGATTCATATAGATTTGTGTGGGCCAATTAATCCTGTGTCGTTAAGGGGTGCTAAATATTTTATGATTTTAGTGGATGATTTTTCTGGCATGTACTTTACTTATTTTTTGAAAAATAAAAGTGAGGTATATGAAACATTCTGTAATTTTAAGAGTAAACATGAAAATTTAACTGGTAAAAGAATCAAAAGGCTCAGGTCAGATAACGGCCTGGAGTTTGTAAATGAAAAATTGGATAATTATCTAATTAATTCTGGTATTTCACATGAAAAAACGGTTCCTTATAATAGCGAATCGAATGGTAAAGCGGAACGTGGAAACAGAGTATTACTAGAAAGAACTAGGACTATATTATACGAAAGTCAGTTACCATTATATTTTTGGGCAGAAGGTATAAACTTTAGTACACGAGTTTCTAATGTAACACCGCGTAAAGGAAAAAATAAAATACCCCTATAAATTTGGACCGGTAAAAAACCTAAATTAAATTACTTAAGAAAATTTGGTTGTGTAGCATATTTTCATATCCCTAAAGTATTGAGAAATAAATTTGAAATTACAGGGAAGAGAGGAATTTTTCTAGGGTATAGCCGTGAACGTAGGGCGTATAGAATTTATGATCTAGAAAGTAAAAAAGTAATTGAGGAAAGATCGGTCAAATTCAACGAATCATTAAAAGGCAGTTCATTTTTTGAGAAAAATAATAATGTCTGGGATATTCAATCATTCTATGATTCATCCCCAAATGAAATCGAAACTCAAACAACAGAAAACAAAATTCCGCATTTAGAACTCTTTCATGAGAAAACGGAAGAAAGTAGCATATCGAAATCCTCTACTTCTGGCGCGCCAGCAGAGGGGAGCGCCAAAGGGGGGAAGCAAATCGAGCAGAGTTGCAGAGTCGAAGCCGGAAGTAATTTGGAATTAAGAAGAAGTGAAAGAATAAAAAATAAACAAATAGTGAGTAATTTTACGGAAAGTGTCCCAAATAATTATTTAGAAGCGAAAAATGGTATTAATTGGCAAAATTGGGAAATAGCGATGCAAAATGAAATGGATTCATTAAATAAACATAATGTTTGGGAGATTGTTGATAAGCCAAGTGACGCAAAATTAATAAAAAGCAAATGGGTTTATACTAAGAAACAAAATGATTCAGGTAACATAATTTTTAAGGCAAGGTTATGTGCAGCGGGTTATAATCAAATTAAAAACGTCGATTATTCGGAATCTTTCTCACCTGTTCTGCGCATGGAAACATTTCGTTTGCTAATTGCAATTGCCGCTAAATTAAATTTAATTGTAAAATTCTTTGATGTTAAAACCGCGTATTTATACAGTAATTTAGAGGAAAATGTATACATGTTACCACCGCAGGGTTTTGAAGGGTCTATAGGTACAGGAAAGGTATGTAAATTAAAGAAAAGTATCTATGGCTTGAAACAAAGTGAGAGAAACTGGTATTTGAAAATAAAATCTGAATTAGAGAAATTGGGATTAGTACAAACAGCTTCAGATAATTGCATATTCATTAAAAGTGATAATGATAAATTTCTTATTTTGAGTATCTATGTTGACGATTTTTGCATTTTCAGCAATAATCAAGAAATGTATGAAGATCTAATCTCTAAAATTAAAGTAATATTTGAATTGCATGAAAATAATAAATCAAAATTTCTAGGTATAGAAATATTAAAAAATAATGACGGTATCTATTTGTCACAGACTCAGTACATTGAATCATTACTAGCTAAACACAATCTAAGTGATTGTAAAACAGTAAAAACCCCAATTGTTAAAGGAGAAGATAAAAGCTTACCACTTACAAATGAAACTATTGATGTAAACATATATCAGGAAATTATAGGCGAATTATTATATTTATCTAATAGAACGCGTCCAGACATAGCATTTGTAATTACTTATTTGTCACAGTTTAATCATAAGCCTGAAAAAAGGCATTTTTTGCTCGCAAAAAGGGTTCTAAGATATTTAAAGGGAACTAAAGATAAAAAAATTATTCTATAGTACAGAATTTGGGTATTTAAATGCAAATTCAGACACAAGTTGGGGGAATGCAGAAAATGGAAAATCATTTTCTGGTGGTGTAATTTTGTTGGGTAATTCATTAATATCATGGAAGTGTCATAAACAAAAAAGTGTAAGTTTATCAACTTGTGAAGCCGAGTTGTTTGCTATTTCAGAAATCTCTAAGGACATAACATGGATAATAAATTTATTATCGGAATTAAACTTTAAAAATTTTATAAATAATACTGTGTCACTGAGTTCAGATAGTCAAGCAGCCATACAATGGGCTAATTGTACAAGATCATCCAACAAGTCCAGACACATAAATCTTAGATTACATTTTGTAAAGGACTTGATCAGAGACAAAATAATTGATCTATATTATACTCTAAGTGAAGCCCTAATATCAGATTTCTTGACAAAAGCTGTAAACGAAGAAAAACTATTATATTCAATGGAAAATATTTCTTTAATTTCTTAATTTTATATATTTTTATTTTTATGTGTTCATCCTGTATTATGTTATATTTGTATTTATATTTTTTATTTTTGTGTAGATTAAAATGCGTCGCTCGCAGGGTGTGTGTGTTGGAGTAGCGAACGATTCATTTTAATAAATAAAACAGATGCGCCTTTAATTGCGCATGCGCGTGAAAGAGAGCTCTCCAACTGCTCCCAGCGAGGCACGCCTGAGTTAAAAAAGGAATGTAGCTGTGTGCAACGGCCTTGGTGGCCATTATTACCTGTGTGGTTAAATAACTAAAAGTACAAAGATAATCTGCATTTAAATATGTTTAATTCTACTTATTTTGAATGTGTGTAATGTAAATCGTCTTGTTTATCGTCTACAATAAGTGTCAGCTATATATATATTCAAGAATTTCGTTTTAATGGAACTCATATTACAACAAAATGCTAAAGAAGTATTTTCTATATGAATGACATCTCTATAGATTAAATTAAATTAAGTTATATGGTTCAATTTCATTTCATTTTCCATGTGTACTTTTAATTACCTAGATTCAATATTATCAAAATATACTACTTTAAATTGTCACATGTGAAGTTTTGTTTTTATTTTATTTTATTTATATATTTATTATTATTATTATTTATTCTTTATGGTTAACTATTTTTAATTTTTTTAAATATACAAAAAGCGTATTGAAAAATTTCTGGTACCTCACTATAAATAAAAGAAAATTCTTAGACATTCTTCATAAAATTAAATATATTTCATTATATGCTGAAAAAAAAAAAATGCGATAATTCAATATTTTTTGAGTCAACTATCGGATTGAACCAAAAATGTATGTCTCTAACTTGACTTTGTCCTGATTAAAAGTGCACCAAATTTCGCTGTGATAGGTTGAACGGTGCAACTTTATCTAGTGAATTAAAAAATGATTTGTATAAAATATGCTTGATTCCTGGTAGGCTTCTGAAAATTTCTACGATGCTAAGCTTGCGGTCTAATAACAATAGTACTGTCGTTAAAAAAAAAAAAAAAAAAGATAAATTAGTAATGAAAGTGTGCCTTTTTTTTAGTTCCCCATCATACTTCAGTATGATGGGGAATTTTGGTAATTTTGAAAATTTTCGACTTCGGTTTTTTCCCTTTTTTACACGTTTTCAGACGTGAGGAATCTGAAAAAGACAAAATTTGTATGGTGTCCGTTTGTAGGGTGTGTGTTAGTTTGTTAGTCCGTTAGTTCGTAAGTTCGTTAGTTAGTTTGTTAGTTTGTGTACACGATTTCTCACGAACAAATGATCGCAGAGAGGTCGCACCAGTTTTAAGGTATTTGTTATGACACTGGCAAAAACCCTATTCAATGGCAACATTTTAATTTAAAAACTTCCGCAATTATTCGAAATTTGCGATTTTATTAACATGGGAGAATAGGGCAACAACTTAAACGTGCATGAAAAGAAATATTTTTATCGTAAAGGTGTAAGAACAGCATTTAAGAATTAGTTATGATGCCGGAATGAACATCATTAATCAGAAATATGATACTTTTAAAATTTCGTAAATTATTCGAAATTTACAAATTTCTTAACATGGCAAAACACAGTAAAATTTCGCATAAATGTCCCATTTGAGGGATATTTTCATCTTAAAATGTCATTTTACTTTTAAATCATTATATAAGATGCCTGTATAAACATCCTTGTCTATGAATTTTTCAATTTAAAAATTTCGTAAGTCACTGTAAATTTACGATTTACTTAACATGGTAGAATAGGGCACAATATCGCATAAACGTCCACTTTGAGGGATATTTTCATCGCAAAGATGTCAGAACACATTTAAAATATCATTTAAGATACTGGCATGAACATACCCGACTATGAACTTTTTAACTTAAAAATTCCGTAAGTTATTTCGAATTTACGATTTACTTAACATGGCAGAATAGGGTAAAATTGAGCATAAACGTTCATTTTGAGGACCATAAATATATCAGACAACTTCAAAATAACATTTATGATACTTGTTTGGACAGGAATCACTACAAATATTCCAATAGAAAAATTTCGTAAGTTATTCGGAATTTAAGATATTATCAATATAGCAAAATGAGACGATATTCCATATAAATATGCATTTTGGGGATTGTTGCATTGGAAATAGTAACATGAAAAGTGAACTACGAAATTAACCCCAATAAAATAAATCAATAGATTAGAATAAGAAAAATATATCGAACTGTACGGTGAGTAGCCTATTATGCGGGGATTTCGTTCTGTTACTTTGTCAAGCGTATGGTCAAATTAATTTCTCTTAACTTGAATATAAGATGTTCTGTACTAGAAATTTATCAGAACATACATATGATGGGGCACTGAGCAGAGTCCACCTATACCAACTAGTTTAAAATGAAATAGAAATTCGGGTTTAACGATAAACTTTTATATACTTTGGAAAAAAAAAAGAATTTTTTTCTGTATTTGAAAAAAAAAAAAAAAAAAAAATGAATAATTTGTTTGTTAAAATTTATCTAAAAAGGAAAGTTTAATGAATTGTTTTTTATTGAATATATTGTCACAGTGTTAATGTTCCTACTAATTCGCAAACAAAGAAAATTTCGCATTCATAAATAAACATTGAAGACTCAAAAGTTGCTACTTAAGATTTTGTAAAGTTTCATTGTGTGTAGAAATAATGAAAAAATATTTCTCTAGAGAGTTAATTAAAGTGCGGAACTAGTTTGTTATTATAAAAACATTTGAATCTGTTAAATATTTATAAACATTTATGTGCATTTTGATTAGGTTTTTAAAAAGAAAAATGTAAAAACTTTTTTTGTTAATTATTGTAATATATAATTTATTGCTTTTAGGCGGGAGATTTTCCATTTCAAATCATGCATTAAAAAATGTAGACAATTCTCACGAATTCGAACCTATAAAAATATAATATTCCCTTTATCATTGTTGAATATTAAAAGAGGTAAAATTTTATCAAAAATTAGACTTGGAAAAAAATTTTCTGTTAAAACTGGTGTCATTTATTTATTTTTTAACCAAGATTTTTTTTATTAATATTTAAAATTATGATAGCAAACAGAAAGATAATAAGTCGGAAGATGATAAATAGAGAGATGATTTTATAAATATAGTTTTTTAAGGATTTTATTTAATCAATGGCGTATCCCTCTAACAAAAATGACGGAGTATGCTAGATGGCGTTATCAATTCGCTGGTAACTGTATTTAAATTAAGTAGCAAATATACTTAGCAGCTCTTAAATAATACCTAAAGCATTCAAAAACATTTCATTGAAATCGTTCAAAACCTCAATTTGGTTTCCAACCATAACCAAGTAACAACTTAACTTTCGCCAGAAAACACAGCTTAGGTAACAGCTGTCAACAACAAATTCACAGTACAAACATATCTGAGCATTAATATAAAGCAAGGCTGTAACCAAAGAGACTAGTCAGGAGAGCACTTTATTGTAAGGCAGTTAGAGAGAGACTGACTACTTGGCAGCACTGGGCCTCCTTTAATAGCCCTCTATAAAACCCAGTATATTTTGGTAACTCGTAGAATATTCAAATTAGAGCTTCCATATTTGGTATATCGTTAATAAGGATTTTATCGCCAAGGGGCAAAAAAACGCCAAATTTTGCGCCAAATCCATTACCGGCATAATGAGAATTTTTAAGGTGTTTTTATTGCATTTTTAAGCTATTTTAATGCGAAAACAATCTTGAAATGTTGAAAATTAACATTTTATCACATCGCTAAGCTTCTTTGAATGAATTTACATAAAAATAATTACGAATTATTTACAAATTCGTATAAATATATATCATTCAATAAATCGATATATGTACTTATATGTATAACTTAAGTTTTATATTATAAGACATAAATAAGTAAATATTTACAAATATAATTTTTTGTACAATGTTCTTTTTAAATTCCGCTTACACTTTGTTTGCAATTTAAAATAAGATAGATATCTCTAAATTCATTCATTTTGATTTTATTATTATTTATATTGTTAAAGCATTTATATTTAATTATATTATGATAACTTTTATTAATTTCTATATTTACCTTATTTATTTAAACGTTTTTATTATTTCTTTATTTTCTAGTGCAGACCTTAAGAGACACCAGATAATTTTGTAAATGGTAAATATGCAAACTGTATATTACAAAATTGGTATAAAAACATTTAAGTGTAGGTACGTCTTTAGTAACCCAAACGAATTTCAGAACATTGTAGAAAATTTTTGATGTTTATTTTAGAAAAGTATATTAAAATCTATATGCAATTACATCTCATATAGAGACATTTAGAAACCACGTGTCATTGTTAAAAAAACTACTAATTTGATGAAAATTACACTTTAAAATATGTACAAATTATTCTTCTAAAAAGACAAATTTAATTAAAATTATTTAAAATTACAAAAATGCATTAGGGCGAAAAGCTTTGACAACATGAATTATTGTAATTTTAAATGATTTTAATTAAATTTGTCTTTTTAAATGAATAATTTGTACGTGTTTTAAAGTGCAATTTCCATCAAATTAGTGTTTTCTTTATATTAAAATCGTTAAGTTTCTCTAAAGCAATAAATTTTTTAGTCGCACGACATCAGATCTTCTGTTTAAATAGGTATGAACACCATGAATATTTTGGTAACACAGTCAAACACTTTATATACATTAATTTATAATCTATACAAATTCTTAAAGAACGTTCTTTAGTTGCCTTATGCCATTTTACGAAATTTTAGTACACATACTGCATTCCAAATTATATTATATGAACCCTTTGGAAGATTATTCTTCTATCCTGTGATCGTAAGCGCATACTTTTTAAAATATATATTTAATGCATGTATTTAAAAATCTCTATTATATTACGCATTTTTGCATTAAATAATGACTTTTTCATATGCGATTATTGTAAATCAGCTTATGGTAAATATGAACTATTAGTGCCAATGAATGAAATTGGGCAATTAATATATTTATAAAATATTTGTAAATAGCCAATTATAAAAATTATAGAGTTAGACATCGCAATAGAATAGCCAGTACACGCATTAAAATTGCTTTTTTTAAAAGCTTAAAAATATTTTGTAATTTTTATTTTAAACCAAATCAGAATAATATGTTATCTTATATGTTATCGCAAAGAAATTTTAAAAATGCGTTAATAAAACATACATTAAAATTACAAAAATATTTGCTCAATAAAAAAATAGTAATCTATCTTTACAAATATAGCAATATATTATATATCAAAAACACAAGTTCCTCGAATTGTAAATATTTGCCTCTTGATTGTTTAAATTTGAAAAAATTTCAACAATCAAAAATAATCAACAGTAAAATTTTCCTTAATAAATGTCCTAATATTTAGTTAAATTTACGCAGTTGTTTTATATAAAATCCCTTTTACTTTCTCTTACCTATAAGTTGGAGAAAATATTGTTTTAGGGTCAAATTTTCGAACGTGAGTTTTTGTTATTTTTACACGTTTTGAGGTTCCCTGAAACAGAAAATCATGTTTTAAGCGGTTGGTCTGTGTGTATGTCTGTCTCTGTGTGTGTGTGTGTGTGTTATCAGCATATCTCAAGAACAGATAGTTGCAGAAATTCCAAACTCGGTATTCTAAATGTGTGTCATATAGGGATGCTACACTAACCCTTTCGTTGAGATGAAGCAAATGGTTCGTGTACAGGGACACTCAAGAGTATTCAAATATTACATTACGTCTATGGGGGAAATTGAAGGTAAGTAGAGTTTAACATCTATAAACTGTACAAACAAAATTGAATGAATATATATATTTTTATATCTATAAAAACATGTCTCATGTAGAATATGGGGAGGAAATCAATTACTGTTCATTTACAGGGCTACACAAAAGAACTCGATTATAGTGCGACAATAGCTGGAAATTGATGGAAGTGCATTTCAGGTTGTGCCGTACTACAGGATTTTATTTAGGTGCACTATGCGGTTTGTACATATTTTTCCAAAAGATATACAAAGTTGGAAATATTTAAGCGATAACATTCTTTATTATTGTTAGCGGAAGTGCTTTAGTATAATATTTTACCATGTCCAGGAAAGCTGCTCAGGAATGGAAATGAATTCTTCATAGACATATGATAAATAATGTATGTTTTTAAGCTAAATACTCACTGCTTGATTTTTGTCAATTTACACGTTTTAAGGTTTCCTGATTACCAAAGCAAAGTTTTGTAAAGTTTGATTATTGTCTGTGTAATTATTGTCTGTGGGATTATTGGCTAATAATTTCAGGAGATCCAAAAGGAGATCAAATTAATACAGATTTGTTGCTGGAAAAGTTTGATCAAGACTGATAAGCTTCAAGGAATGCTGTATATGAAAGTCGTCTGAATAATTTTAAGTGAACTTTTAATTTTAATAACAGATTAAACACTATATAAATGTAGGTGCAGTAATGAGGTTAAAGGGGCGGCAGCCCGCCCCCCCTCCCTCACACAGAACTAATTATCACATAAAACTCTTCCGAAGCCTAATTTCAATTATTTTAAGATATGTTTACGCAACAGTACTCGTTATATTATCTCTTAATTTCCAACATGTACTTATAGCATTAAATATCAGGGTAAGAGAAAGTTGTGTGAGTGATACACCAGATTATTTTATTCAAAAATGTACATATGTGTCCTTTAACAATCCATTCGAAGAATAATAAATACGTGTTAAACAGATTTTTGAATTTTATCTTATAGAAAGTGAATGAATAAAACTGAATAAAGATAAATTTATTGAAGACTAGAAATAAAAAATAAAAATAAAAATGTAAAAACGTGTCTGTTTATACAAATTTTATTTAAAAAAAAAAAAAATCACGCAAACACAATTTATAATTTTTTTTCAGCATACATTTTTATTAATTCAGTTTTTGTTTTGAAATATTAATAAAAGAAACTTCTTCACTAGAAAGGAAAATCCAATAAAATTTGGAAAGTACGTACGTTCTTTTAAACATTTCCGAAAAAATAACTGATATTTTTGTCTATTCAATACACACTTTAGGGAATTGGTGCAAAGATTTTCAACACGCATGTGGTTTTCCCCGCTCTTCCTTTTATTTGCCTATGAAAACAAACATTCTATTATTGTAGTTCAATGTCTATGAGATACGACACTATTGCTGCGCGCTCAAAAAATAAATGTTTGTACATGAAACTACTTTTTAAAGGAATATTTCTTATCCGAAAAAAATGGAAAGCGCAAAAGGGTAAGAACTCTTTTCTAACATTTTATTTATTTATTTTCGTTTACTTCCCTCCCTGCCTTTTTTTTTTTATTATTGAAAAGAGAACATTTGAATATGTTTATCTGTTCAAATTCATTTAATATTTTTACAGATAAAATGCGACATCTTTTTGTGGAATTCCTAGGAAAAATACCAGAAAGAAAAAGAAGTTTTATTTTTAGGATGCCAATTTAAAGTTTTGCTGCTTTTAAAAAGGCATAATGATGTGTTTTTCTTTTTTTACAAAAGTATAAATAAAAATTAAACAAAATAAAAGAAGAAAAATAATATATGCACTAGCACAACGTAAAAAAAACAGCTTACTGATATCATGCTTACGACATTTGCCTTACGAAATCTCCTGCTTATTGAATTTGAGTCAAAGCAGCTGTTTCTTTTTTTTTTTTCTTTTTTTCTTTTAACACTTTGCCGTTCAGTGTTACACTACATGGGGCGCCTAACTTCGCTAGCTTCTCCAACCGTTAAATTCAATTGCAAATGCATACAAATAGGTTTATTTTTTACTTTGAACTTTCCTTTTCATCCATAGATGGCACCACCACACAAGGCAACGCGTTATTTTAAATCCTCGTATTTACAAGAAATTTTGTATATTTATTTTGTGATACAAAAGAGATTGCTTGAAAAAAGATTTCTATGTTATATCGTTGGCTGTACTCTAAATTATTTATTCTATATTATTTTTAATGTTTTATACTGGAAACATACGAAGAATCGTTGAAAAAAATAAGGTGTTCCATCCCCTGGAACACTGTGACACTAGCGTTTTTCATATTATGCAACCGAAAACAATGATGAGAGAAGACAGCTGTGTTTACATGCTCTGTTTTCCTCTGTTTGAAGGGAATTACGTCAAGCTATAAGTTGCTGCGAGGGACGGTTGGTTGTTTAAAAAAAAGAAAAAAAAAAAAAAAAAACGCACAAAACTAGTTTCATGTGCAACACTTGCAATGCTGCAATGTTGGTTTGTGCTTCTACCAAAAGAGTGTGACGTGCTTTAAAAAATTTCATGAAGCTAAAAAAATATCAAATTATTTCATAAAAAATCATATAACCAAGATTTCTTTTAGGGGGAGGGGGGAGGGGGTGTAGAGTAGCAGGCCTCCCCGTGATGCACCATGGGTCATGCTAAATCTACTACACAGGTATAATACAGTGTTTTTTAATTCATATGCAAAATCTTCTACTCAATTACGCGCTTCACTGCGATGCACTTAGACGCACTTTTCAGAGCTCTAGTGGCGCAGTGTTTCCGCTGATGGAACACCCACAAATTCAAAACGGTAAGTACTATCTTTACAAAGATATATCTGTGTACTCCTTTAGACCTAAGTAGATAGCCTACAACTTTTTTTGTTGAAATTCCAACTTTAAAGGGTAGTGCGCTGTAAAGGGTTAAAGTAATGATTTCTTCTTTTAAAGCTTTCATTACTCTGTACATTTTACATTAAGAAATTGACGTTGTCAATGTTTTTTAACATGATTTAAAAAATGTGTGCTTAATAACAATGTACGAAAAGTATGCTTCATTTGTTGTGTAATAATAGTATGTCGTATTGGAAGTTCATAAGAAGTGCAGAAAGCAAAAATTTAAAAGAAATGGCACTGAAGAAGATATTGCGCACATAGCAGTTTGGCTGAAAGGAGTAGAGTGGGAGCACTGCGACTCCAGACAGTACAACATGAATAGTGGAGTCTCCGTTCAATGTACATGTTGATTGCTTCAAGCATCTAAGATGAAACGTGGTTAGTTTGTCTCGTTAAAAAAAAAAAAAAAAAAAAAAAAAAATGTGGTGTGTCATCTTTAAAATCGTAGTTCTTAAATAGTAGCAGATCCCACCTGTCGTTGATAAATACCCAGATTGAAGTGCCCGGGAAAGATCTTCCTGCAGGCATGGGAAACCTAGACCTGATGCAATGCGGGCGGGAAAAGAGCCGCCGTAGACAGCGGGTACCCGAAGCGAGGTTTCGAGCAATTTCAGTTTCTCTTCTTCTTTTTTTTTTTTTTTTGTCTATAATGCGGTGTAAAAAAATAGATATTAATCCGATTCTTTCGAAAATTCATTTAAATATAGTAACCAGAGAAGCGGGAGTAGCCTGCTAGTAAACAATAATCTATATAAATAAAGAGAAATGTCTGTGTGTCTGTGTGTGTGTCTGTGTGTGTATCTGCGCTCTGGTGCTCACACTATTGATCGCAGAGCTTCCAAATTTGGCATATAGGTACCTGAGACCATGCATGTGTGCACCTCATCGAGATTTTTTCGAATTTCGAATTTGAATTTTTTAAATTAATGTTTTTTCGATTTTAAATATTGCCTTTAATGCTTCATTTTTCAGAAATTTCTTTCGTTTCAAAAGTCTGCGTATCATAGCAACGGCTATTAAACAATTATTTATTTAAATTCATTTGAGGAAGAAATCTTTTTTATTATATTTATTGAAATTAAATAGTTATCCGTGTTTGTAATGATCGATAGATGGCGCTCTCTGAACTGCAGTTGTTAGTAAATATAATAGCCACGTGGATTAATAATTGTTCTTTCTCCGCCATTACATCATGGAAAATCGATTGCATAATATGATGATATGCAGTGGTGTTTTAATTTCACCTTAGCCCACCAGAGGGCGAGCATTTCATTACAATCGCGGATCCACATACATTAGACAAAATTAAACAAATTAAATTTTTAGATTTTGGCATATAGGTACCTGGGACCCTGCAGGTGGGCACCTCATCGAGATTTTTTCGAATTTCAAATTTGAATTTTTTAAATTAATGTTTTTCCGATTTTAAATATTGGCTTCTTCTTTTCATTTTTCATAGATTTATTCTTTTGCTTCAATCGTCTGAGTATCTTAGCAACGGCTATTACGCAACATATTTTTATTTAATACATTAATTTGAAGGCGATTTTTTTTTTTTTTTTTTTTTGTTATATTTATTGAAAATAAAATCGTAATGCAGTAGAAAAAATTAAGTATAATTAGTTTTAAATTTAAAAACGTATTTATAACAGTTATGTTTATTTTTTTATAGTGGAACAACTTCTTATTTTTCATTTTTTAGTTAATTCCTTTAAAAGAAAAAACATTTATTCATTAATTTTTGCTTTCCGAACACTATAGTGAGGAAAGTATTGTAATCATCTCAAAAATCCGAATTTTAGATTTTGATGTTTCTAACCGTTTCGAGGTCTCCTGAATCCGTTTTCACTATTTTTGCGATGATGTATGTATGTATGTGTGTATGTCTGTGAGTGAACACGCTGGCGTCTAAACGCTTTGTTCAATCAAGCTGAAAGTTGGTACGTATATTGTAAGTCAACATTGTACGAACCCTATTGATTTTGGTGAATCTAGCACTTATAGTTTTTTTACAGGGACACAAAGAAAAATTCTTTATCTTTATGGCCTTTGGGACCAAAATCTTAAAATTGCGATAGCATCTAAACACCTTATTCAATTGAGCAAAAAATTTATACACATATTATAGGTCACAGATACCCAATCTGTATAGATTTTGGAGAATCTAGCGCTTATAGTAATTTTACAGGGACACAAAGAAAAATTCTTTATCATTATGGCTTATGAGGCGAAATTTTTAAAAGTGTGATAGCGTCCAAACGCCTTATTAATCTAAGCAAAAAATTTGTACACATGTTATAGGTCACAGTTGCAACAACTGTATACATTTTGGTGAATCTCCCATTTACAGTTTTTTTACCGGGACACAAAGAATAATTCTTTATCATTATGATCTATGGGATCAAAGTTCTGTAACGTTAAATAAAACATCGTGTAATACATGGAGAAAAATACTGAAACACTCTATTATGGTTTTCTCTTTTTTGTTTGTTTAACAACTCCTCTTTCTTTACTTTATCTACAAAATTGTTATTTATGCAATGTTCGGAAAGTCGAGTGGAGTCACACCAGATTTTTTTTTATTTTTTATTTACAGTATCTATCGGAAAAAATGGTAGTATATGCATAGTAAAAAGGATTAAAATGATTAAAATTTATTTGTTTATATATATATGAATCTACTTTTTATTTTATTTTATTTTATTTTTCTGGTCGGAATCAGATCGTAACATAGTGTAAATAGCATAGGCTATAAAATACATGGTTCAAAACTAAAATATTTAATAGATGCTGAGATACAGTCATATTTAAAATCGTAGTTCTTAAGTAGTAGCAGACCCCCCCTGTCGTCGATAAATATCCAGATTGAAGTGCCCGAAAAATATGGGAAACCTAGACCTGATGCAGTACGGGCGGGAAAAGATATGCCGTAGACAGCGGGTACCCGAAGCAAGGTTTCGAGCAATTTCAGTTTCTTTTTTTTTTTTCCTTTTTTTTTTTTTTTTTTTTTTTTTTTTTTAGTTTTTGTCTATATTGTGGTGTAAAAGAATAAATAATTATTCAATTCTTTCGAAAATTCATTTAAATATAGTGACCAGCGAAGCGGGCGTAGCCTGCTGGTCTTATATAAATAAAGAGAAGTGTCTGTGTGTCTGTGTGTGTGGGTGTCTGTCTGCGCTCTGGTGCTCACACTGCTGATCGCAGAGCTTCCAAATTTGGCATATAGGTACCTGGGACCCTGCAGGTGTGCACCTCATCGAGAGTTTTTCGAATTTCGAATTTAAACTTTTTAAATTCATGTTTTTTCGATTTTAAATATTGGCTTTTATGTTTCATTTTTCATGAATTTATTCTTCGATTGTAATCGTCTGCGTATCTTAGCAACAGATAGTACGCAATTCATTTTTAACACTTTCCAACAAGGTTGAAAAGTGTTAATGACTTCGGTTTGTCTGTCTATCTGTCCGTCTGTCCGTCTGTCTGTCTGTCTGTCTGTCCGCGCTCTAACTCCCGTAAAAATTTATGAAAATTCTTGAAACTGATAAATTATTCAAGTTCACTATCGGAAATGGAGTTTATACCTCTACTGATTTGTGTACAGGGACACCCGAAAGTATTTCAAAGCATTGTGTTATATGAGATATATTTGTATAAACCATATTTTCATACCTTTACTGTAGACATATCTTAATGAAATTGAAATATTTTATTCAAGTTCACTATTGGACGTTCCCTATTGAAAATGGAATATATACCTTGACTGGTATGTTTACAGGGACACCCGACAGTATTTCAAAGCATTGTGTTCTATGAAAGGTATTTCTATAAACCATATTTTCGTACCTTTACTGTAGACATATCTTAATGAAATTGAAATATGTTATTCAAGTTCACTATCGGACGTCCCCTATTGAAAATTGAGTTTATACCTCTTCTGGTTTGTGTACAGGGACACCCGAAAATATTTCAAAGCATTGTGTTTGTTTATACACAGGGACACTCAAAAGTATTCCAAAGCATTGCGTTCTATGAGCGATATTTCTATAAATCAAATTTTAATAACTTAAGGGCCCTCTTCACTAACCATTTGCTTTTCTAAAAGCCAATGTTATCCTATGGAAAACTTTCTTTGCACTTAAAACAGTGACATATTAATTGATTGAGACGCGGTTTTTTTTATTGGATTACTCTCATTTCGTAAACTGACGCAGCTTTTGTAGATTTTATGAAAGAATAACAGTTGTTTTTTAAAAAAGCTGTTTTATTGCAATATTTGGGTTGATGCATTAAATGGCTTATAAAAACTCTTTCAATATTTTTAAAACAGAATTTAAAAAGCTGCGTCAATCTCAAAGAGTTTAATTCAGTGCGGAAAAAAATCCTGTATTTTAATAAAATTTTAAATTAATTAAATTTGTAATGAAAGTCCAAAAATTTTACAAATTTGTGCCGATTTTCCTCTTTGACACACCCTTTATCCGGCTTCACTTCTCAGACAGATGTTTTTGCTTTTCGACGAGCCAAATGTTTATATTTTTGTGGTGAAGAAACATCGTCGTGGTTTTTATTTCTTTACTAATTTTATTATTATAGATTTTTTTTTTCTTTTTGTATTACGGATGTGAGTCTGAGTAACATATAGATTTAGAAGACAATCGTTCAAAGAATTTGCGAAATATATGATCGCATTTCATTTTAAATATTTTTCTTTGCACATAATACTGTTTGCACAATAAATCTGATTTTTCACTCATAAAGCAATGAGTGGCAATATACAAACATCTATTTTAGCGATTCGTAAAAAATATTTTGTTGAATTACACAGAATTTCAATAATAGAATTCAAAGTAAATAATCTGGTATGGCACCCATACGACTTTCTCTTACATAAAATTAAAATTCTATTAAGATAGATTGCAGATTGACGAGTAAGATAACAAGTTCTATATATAACTAGTGACTATGCAGATCAGGAACCTCACCGTCATATTTGCATCACGCAATATTCAACAGATTATTTTTACTTATTCCTTATTATATATAATATATATATATTGATTCTATTGGCTTTTTATATAAACAGAAACGTTTCTGAGGGGGGTTGCAGCCCCCCTCAACCTCCTCTGCTTTTCTCTTTCTATAACTATCTCTGTATGTATGTATTCCTAATAACTGACTATCCTGTACTTGCACTAATTCCTTGTAATTCATAAGTACTTCTACCAAAATTCCTGCAAATTGATTACATAACATACTAGAATTATTTTGTGCAACCCTGTAAATTAAATACCAATTCTATGACCACATTTTCCCACAAAAAAAAAAAAATATATATATATATACTTTTAAAATTCTAATAAGATTTCATCATATTTCGTGGGGTGTAACCATGTTAAAATTCAATACCAGTGTTGAAATATGAACTATAGTGCGTAATAGAACGAAATTCTTTTATGTAACTCATAAAAGCAGCCACAGTAATTATATACACTAAAAAAAATTAGAATACACCTATTTAATTAATTGTAACTCATGAATATTTCAATGTAATTTGAATCATTTGGATGATTACAGGATGTCATCCGAATTCATTTGTGTGATCCCGTAAATAAATCATATAGTCCATGCATATCCCTTTTATTAGAGTAAACATGTTTTTATATATCTTTATAATGTATATGTTAATTCCACTGTGTTGAATGCAGCATAAACGTTTTAAAATGCGTTTTTTTTTTTTTTTTTTTTTTTTTTTTAATTGTAATTTCACTTTGTTGAATGCAGAGTAACGACATTAAAATTTGTTTAAACAAAATTCACCCCGTAGGCCTTAATGATAAGAAAAACTTTGGAGTGTCCCTGTACACAGAGCATGAAAAATATACACATAAAAAAATTACAGCTATTTCTATACAGAGCTTGAAAGTGTCTACCAATTTGCAAGTTATTTGGAGAATTTTTGCAGCCGTTATTGCGGTACATGTACATTCTGTCCATAGGCCATAGTGATAAAGAAAAATTTGGTGTGTCCCCGTACACGAATTCCAGATAGAACAGACGCCAAACACAATACAGCTAATCCCATGCGGCTCGAAAACATGTGTACAAAATTGCAAATCAATAGCATGATTTTTGCGGTCGCTGAAACAGACACACAGACAAACAAAATATACACACAGACGGAACCCAAAATATTTTTGATTCGCCACAGGGAAACTTCCACTCACGTTTCGACAATGAACTAGTGGATCTGCAGATCAGGAGCCCCAATATCCTATTTGCATCACACATTATTGAACAGGTCATTTTTATTTATTTCTCATTTTTTCATATATGTGTATATATTGATTTGATTGACTTGCTACATAAACAGATACGTTCCTGAGGGGGGCTGCCAACCCCTCCGAATCTAATAAAGATAGAGCTATGAAACTTCAGATTTAAGACAGAACTGGTGTACAGATGAATTTTACAAAGTTTGGTGAAAATTGGAAAAGTGGAAGTGGGACCTTAAGTCCGTATCCAAAAACAGCTCCAAAGATTTTCTTAAAATTTACTTCATAAACACTCTATTAGATGCCCTTTCGAATTATATAGTTGGTTAGTTCAGGAAAATTGGTAGGCTCGCGGTATAAATAGCTGAATTTCAAGTCTCGCAAGTGCGTTTTTTTTTTTTTTTTTTTTTTTTTTTTTTTTTTTTTTTTAAAGGCTGTACGGATTTTTTTTTTCAAACTCGCCATATTAACTCCCTTTTAAATATCTTTTTGTATGTAATTTTTGTTTTCCGATCAATAATTGAGTATGCCAAGTTTTGGTAAAAGATGGTATCTCAAAAACGGCTCTAACGATTTTCTGGAAAATTGTTGCATAAATCCATTACAGATATCCTTTCTCGTATAATACGTGGCTATTACAAGGAGATTCACAGTCATCATGCTCAGGTAGGTCACTTTTAGATCTCGGAAATTGGTGTTTCAAAAAATAACTCTACCATTTTTTCCCCCTTATTATTTCTTAACTCGCTATGCAAACTGTTTTACACGTCTATAGATCAGTTTGTCAGGCATCTACTTCGTTAGGTCAATTTTATGTTTTCTGATCACATTTTTAAAAAATTGTATATTCTAATATGTGAAATAGTGGGTAATGGAAGTAGTGTGGTTGCTTCATACTATTTTTTTTATTTTATTTATTTATTTATTTATTATTTTTTTTTTTTCGTCGCAGATTTATGGATAGATAATTTTTTTAAATGGTCAAAATATGTTCAGGACACCTGAAATTGTGTAAATATACTGAAAGCTAGAAGGTGAAATGTTTTGAATTCAATATTTTATTTCATCTTGTACAAAGAAAAAAGTAAATAGGAGGATATTTCTACCAATCATAAAGGCTTCGAAAATTTTTACGAATCCAGTATTTTTTTTTTTTTTTTTCTTATAAATACAGAACAAGGTGACTTCAGACATCAATGACTTCAGTGTTTGGTTATACTTTTCGCATTTTTTCTCGAAATGTTGGGGGGGGGGGGAGAAAGAAAGAAAAAGGAGATGAAATGTGAGTAATCTATAATAATAAAAGAAGATGTCTGTCTGTCTGAACATCTATACGTTCAGCCCCTACTGAACGCAGAAGTATAAAATTTGACATACGGATGCCTAGAAGCCTTCCCGAGGGATCTTTTTATAAAAATGTCTATATTAGCTCTGTATCTCAGCTTCTAATTAACATAATTTCATAAGTAATATATCATTTAAAAAGTTATTTGAATTAGAATTGATCAGTATATGTTTAAATCTCTGTCGCCAGAGGGCGCTTTGATATTTTAATAATTCAATATCTAGAATTCTACTTATAACACATCATTTGAAATATTACGGACTTTTAAACTGATATAAGCCGTTAAATTCCGTACGGGAGTTTCAGAGAAAACCACAGAAAAGCCAGAACACCTTTATTATAATTCTCCAATTCTAATTATGATGCAGGCTTTCGAATTCCGATACTCCGTTCACGTTTCGTATTAAGGATTTTTGTGAGCGAACAGGTTATTTCAATTCATGAAACGTAAAGCGGCGCCTTAGTCGCCACAGAGCGAAAATTTGTTTCAGTTAAAATTTTCAAATCTATTTGCAGTATGAGCGTGGAAGCTGTTGTAAGTTAACGGGGCGCCACAGTCGCCACCGAGATGGTCTTTGCTAAATTCAGAATTTTGAAAGATCTTAACGTGGTGAGCGAACAGGCTGCTTCAGATATTGAAACTGGAAGAGGGCATCGCAGGCGCTACCGAGCGGGAATTTACTGCGATTAAATTTTTCAATAAAGCTATTTTAACTATATGTCAGTAAGGTGTTGTAAGACCTGAAACGGGAAAAAGGCGCCGCAGGCACCACCGAGCGGAAGTTTCGTAAAGTCGGATTTTTCAAGGATCGCGAACCAGCTGGTCACCGAAGGCGGCTAGTTTCTAATATAAAGCTTGCAGGAAATGGGAGCAAATGTTTATAAAATTATTTCCAAGCGAAGAAACCACATTATTAGTTACACTTTACACTCGAAGATTTCGCGGGTTGATTTTCGCGCCTGATGATGTAAATGCGCAGCTGACCTTTTCAGAATGATACATGGACACTGATTATAGTTTATAAGCATTCTTTTAGAATTACGATAAAGAGAAATCACGCCGATGTATTTGCATATAATACAAACTTATTTTGAAGTTATATGTAATATTTTAAAATATTAGAGGTTTTCGCTTATTATAAGATATGCATATGCAATTTTCAGAAATAAGTTCTAGATTAAAAAAAAAAAAATCTGGTGAGAAACAACTACACGACTTCCATTACTTACTATTACATGTATTACATGCATTTTTTGGAGATAATATAATCAGAAGGTATAAAATTGACCCAATAAATTAGACATCTAAAACCTAAAAATTTTCTGGTTAGATAAAGCTTATACTCATGTAAAGATATATAAAATAGATTTACATAGCAAATTTAAAAATAGTAAGAAGAAAAACATTGGTTTAGCCGTTTTTCGAAACATTAATTTCCGACATCTAAAACTAATCTACCTAATCAAGATGACTGCTGATTTACCTTTAATAACCGCGTTATACATAAGAAAGGATATCTAAAATGGATTTATGTAACAATTTTCAAGAAAATCATTAGAACCGTTTTTGAGTTACCGACTTTTGCCAAAACTTGGCATACTCAATTTATGACCGGAAAACAATAATTACGTACAAAAGGATATTTAAAAGGGAGTTAATATGGCGAGTTTGAAAAACATCCCTACAGCCGTTTTCAGAGGAACACACTTGTGTTCCTGACCGTTCCTAGTTGAGAGACCTGAAATTGAGCTATTTATACAGGACGCTTATCAATTTTCCTGCACTAACCAACTATATCATTCGAAAGGACATCGAATAGAGTGTTTGTACAGCAACTTTGAAGAAAATGTTTAGTGCCGTTTTTGAAATACAGACTTACGGTATCACTTCCGGTTTCCCATGTTCCACTTCCGGTTTTCCAATTTTCACCAAAATTTAGAAAATTCATCTGTACACCAGACCAGTCTCAATTCTGAAGTTTCGTAGTTCTATCTTTATTAGTTTCGGAGATATGATAGTCAGAAGATTCCCCACAAACATATATACATACACACGTACACACTGGCCAATTGCCAAAAATTACTTTTTTGGACTCAAATACCTTAAAACATGTAAATCAGGTGAAAACTCGATATCGAATTTTCGAACCGAATACAATACTTTTATTAATTACGGTAGTCGGGTAATGGAAGTAAAAAACCATAACAAAACTTTTTTCTATACCATCTATATGACAGCGTCATTTACTGTCTAACGAGCGCTCAAATGTTTTATAATAGTTTCTCAGAAGGAAAATTTCAACTATATATGTAATTTGGTGCGATTTTAATCATATGGAAAATAACAAAGGTGAGAAATAGCAGCGCTACCTATCGAACGATATACACTCAAATTAAGCTAGCTTTCGTTTTCATAATAGTTGGTAATGTCAAATATCGAGTTCAATGCATTTAGCAGCTACAGAAGTTGAGATTTAGTATTCCTATTCATGAAATAACTTGCAGCATAGCAGCGCCACCTGTTGACCAATATGCAAATAAATTAAATCAACATAGAGTTTCATAATAGGCCTCTCATATACCAAGTTTTGTGCCATTATATACAATATAATCTAAGGCATAGCCTTCCCGTTCATGGGAAAATTACAGTGAAGTCCTGCAACGGATAGGGTTAACTGATTTATTGGGTTTTGCTTGCATCGAGAAGGGTCAACTTAAAAAAAAAAATAACCATAATAATAAGAAAAATTGTTTGACATAATCATAGCTATAACTGATGTAAACCTGAGTCCTGCGTATTGATTTTTTTGTGCTAGATTGAGTCATTTTTTCTGTAAAATTCATAAAAATTTAATTTTTAATTTCAAAACTCTAGAGAAATAAAATGACAGACTTCCATTTTCGACTATAAACATAAACATGTCATTTCAAAGGAACAGATTTGATATCTGTCGTCCATGGCAAAATAATAATAATAAAAGATGGCCAAATTATCTGACGAACATATTTAATTCCTTTAAAAAATCATGGTTATTTTAATAAAGTATAGTAAGAGAGCAATCAGTAATATATGAAACAATATTTTGTACAATATATATGCATTACGAAAATATTCATTTGGCATGTATGTTTTCGTATTACGTTTTGATCGCCAAATACACAAAATGCGGAGGACGAACAGATATCAAATCTATGCTCATTTTGTTTCTAGATTTTTAAAATTTAAAATTAAAATTTTGTCAATTTGACAGCAAAATAACTTAATCTAAAACATGTGCACGAAAACTAATTTGTAATTATACCCAAATATGGGGATTAAAATCGGGAAATAATTTTCCTTGATTTTTTATAATTTTTTACAAAAAATCCGATGGACGATTAGAAAATTTTTTAATTGGCCACAACGACGGTTAATGACGCACACTTCGCTTGCGTATATCTTCTGCATATATAAGAAGAAAATATAAGATTTGAAAAAAAAATGTTTGGTTTTCGGTTTCGATGAATTTACAGACTTTGAGATTTCCTTGCATTTCAATTAACTGAAATTCACTACTTATTTTTAAAAAGTGGATTTATTACTAGCTTCTGCATCTATCAAAGAAAAAGTTTCGATTTTCTGTTTTCGCTGAATTTACGTGTTTTGAGATTTCCCTGCGTTTCAATTAACTGAAACTGACTACTTATTTTGAAAAAAAGGGGATTTATTACTAGCTTCTACTTGTATAAGAAGAAAGTAGAACATACGGAAAAATTTCGATTTCCGATGAATTTACACGTTTTGAGATTTCCTTGCAATTTTATTGACTGAAACTGACTACTTATTTTTAAAAAAGTGGATTTATTATTCTATCCTCTGCATATATAAGCAAAAAGCGTAAAATTCAAAAAAATTTTGAATTTTCGGTTTTCGATGAATTTACACGTTTTGAGATTTCCTTGCATTTTTATTAACTGAAACTGACTACTTATTTTTTAAAAAGTGGATTTGTTATTCTGTCTTCTGCATATATATAAGGAGAAAGTATAAGATGCAGAAAAGTTTTAGATTTTCGGTTTTCGATGAAGTTACACGTTTTGAGATTTCCTAAACATAATTCGATCTTGTTTAGAAAATATCTGTCTTTTTTGCGCTCGAACACTGTACTTTATGAACCATTGAACTTAATTTAAACCGAACTTGATATTTGGTTGGACCTTGGTTTGAATTAGTGTCGATCAGCTTTTGGGTTATTTCACCGAACACGAGACGCTTCCACATTGCGATTACCTCTCATTTCATAAAAAGTTCAGCATTTACCGCTACAGCATGTCAGCATACCAAACTTAGTAAAATATATTAAATAAAACACTGTTGATTCACTTTTGAATATACACTAACCAATTGCCTCACTTTTCTGGACTCGAGGTACAGGTCATCAGGTCAAAACTGGCTGTCAAAACTAAGTTTTTCGCTGAATACAATATTTTTATTACATACAATAGTCGAGTGATGGAAGTAAAAATTCATTAGCAGATAGGATTTTTAAAATTCTGTAGAGCTCGTCTTTTAATGAGATTCGATTGTATTTATGATTTTTTGAGATATATTAGATGATATAGCAATACAAAAAATAAATATATATGAATTTTTTCGATATAACTATAATAGCAGGGCTTCGGTCCTATTATCTATATGTAAATGAATTTCTTTTATTATGAATCACTTAAAAAATAATATATATATACATATATCACTTTATAAAAAAGAAATAGCGAAATTTTTTTTTTATTGAAATCACCCCGAACTTCGTTTCGGGTAACCGCTAACGATGACATCGTTACTCCCACCCACGTTGTATCGGATCCAAATTCGCACTGCATGAAGAAACGTTTTTCCTGGACACTTCAATTTGGATATTTATCGGTTTACAATTTGAGTTGCTATTACAATTTTAAAAATGGCTTTATCTCAGCATCCATTGAACATTTTAGTTTTGGCACCATGTAATTTACAGCCCTTGCACTGTTTACTATATTACCATATGATTAATAATATAAAAAAGTAAAAGATTTTTAATGGAATTAAATAAATATATTTTAGTTAAACTCAAGTAATTTTTTCTGCTATATTACCAATTTGAGTTAATTTAATAAACCAAGATTCAATAGTGTAACAGCCGTTGCTATGGGACGCAAGCGATTGAAATAAAAGAATAAATTTAATAATGGATAAAATCGAAATATATATATATATATATTATATATATATATATATATAATATATATATATATATACCTATGTCGCTGAAGTGCACTCCTGCATCCAAAGTCCTGAGTCCAAATTACTCCTCTGCCAGGATTTGTAACTCTGCGGTCAGTATTCTGAGCTACAAACCGCAGAGAAACACACAGATCCTTCTCTATATTTCAGTAACATTATACATCTTAGTTATTTTTTTGGTTAAATTAATTATACCAAACTACAAGTTTAATTATAAAGAATATTTTCTTTTATTAAATTTTACTGTTACACAATTCGCCGATATAAAGTACTGAAAGCCTGAAGCGGACTAAAAATAACATAAAACACTTGGTCGTATCAGGCTACGCTATTAAATTACACAATAAATAGATAAGAATAAATGAAGAAACTTATTTGTTGTCATTTGAAAATGGAAAAGAAAACATAAATAAATAAAACAGGAGCGACAAAAATAAAAAAAGAAAGACAGAATTAAAACAAAACAAAGCTTCAGCAAAACCGCAAATACGTAAGTAGCTGATTTTTGATTTATTCTTCCAAAAAGTCAACGATTCGTCAGTGAATCTGTCAATCTTCTCAATTAGTTAACACCAGCTGTCAAAACCACGTGGGACACTTTTTATCTGGTATTAGCCGGCATCGGAATTTTTTTTAGGTGAAGAGGGCCGTTAACTTTCCACGAAGTTTTAGGAAATTGAAATATGCTATTTATATGCACAAAAGAATGCTTTGCATAGAATATAGTATGTTTCGCATTAGATTTACAGGGTGGCACAAAAATATCCAAGAGGTATTAATAAAAAATTGCTAGAATTGCACTTTCATTTACGTTAAGCGTTTTTAACACTGTCCAGCATTTTTTGAGTGTGAATATGATTTCAGTTTTGTGTATCTGCCTGTCCGTCTGTCTGCCAGTTTGTCTGTCCGAGCTCTAACTCCTGTAAATATTTATGGAATTTCTTTAAACTGATATATGTTATTCAAGTCCACTACTGGATGGTCCCTATTGAAAATGGAGTTTATACCTCTACTGTTTTGTGTACAGGGACACCTAAAATATTTCAAAGCATTGTGTTCTATGAGAGGTATTTCTATAAACCATATTTTCATACCTTTACTGTTGACATATCTTAATGAAATTGAAATATGTTATTCAAATTTCCTATTGGATGTTTCCTGTATGAAATGGAGGAAATACCACCACCGATTTATATACAAGGACATTCAAAAGTATTCCAAAGCATTGCGTTCTATGAGAGATATTTCTATAAATTAAATTTACTAACCTTACTTTCCACGAAGTTTTTGGAAATTGAAATCTGTCATTTATATGCACAAAAAAATACTTTGCATAGAATATAGCACGAATAGCATTCGATTTACAGAGTCACACAAAAATATCCATTTGTAGTAAGAGCTATTAATAAAAAATTGCTAGAATTGTACTTTTGTTTACATTAAGCGTTTTTAACACTTTCTAACATTTTTAAGTGTGAATATGATTTCAGTTTGTGTATCTGTTTATCTGCCTGTCTGTCTCTCTGCCCGCGCTCTAACTCCTGTAAATATTTATGGAATTTCTTGAAACTGATATATTTTATTGCAGTTCACTATCGGATGTTCCATGTTGAAAATGGAGTGAATATCTTTTTTGGTTTGTGTACAGTTACACCCAAAAGCATTCGAAAGCATTTTGTTTTATGAGTGTTATTTTTATAAACATTTTCGTTAGAGAATGTTCCCCATTTAATAGGTCCTGTACAACTAGTTTGTTTACAGGGACAACAACAATTTAAAAAAAAATGCCATTGCATTACGTTTTAGGACAGAATCTTTTGACAGTAATATTTAAATGTCTTTCTACTGTAAAAATCATAAAAATATTGAAATGTATTGTTAATATTCTGAAAAAATGTTTTGTATAGAATATGATATGATGAACTTTCTGATTTACAGGGCTACACGGAAATATTCAGAGATATTAAATGCTGTAATTATAATCTAATGACTGCATTTTCTTTTGCATTAAGCCTTTTCAACACTTTCCAAAATGATTAAGAGTAATTTTAAAATGAATTAGTGTATCTGTACATTTTTCAGTCCTTCTGTCTGTTGTGTGATAACGCAGGCAAAGAATATTAAAAGTTATTCGATGCAACAATTACGTACAGTTGGAAAGTGTTTCTAATCAATGCGTACTGCAGGATTTTTCTTTCCTTTTTATTTATTACATTCATTTGAAGGCGATTTTCTTTTCTTTTTTTCTTTTTTCTTTTTTTCTTTTTTTTTTAATTATTGTTATATTTATTTAATATCAAATGGTAATGCAATGTAAATAAATTGTTACGTTTATGTATAAATTTTATAGTGTAGCAACTTTTTATTTTTCATTCTTTTTAACTAATTCCTTTAAAAGAAATATATATATATATATTTTCTCTTATTTATAATATTTATTGGGTGAAAAAAGAAATGGTAGTTTATAGTAGAAAGGATTAAACTGATTAAAATTCCTTTATTTTTCATGTATATTATTCCTTTTAAAAGAAAATCTACTTTTTTATTTTATTTTATTGCACTGAACGGAATCAAATCGTAATAGAGTGAAAATAACGGGGGCTATAAAGCACATGGTTCAAAAACTAAAATATATGATATATGCTGAGATACAGTCATCTTTAAAATCGTGGTTCTTAAATAACAGAAAATCCACAAGTCGTCGATAAATACCCAGATTAAAGGCCCGTGAAAGATCTTTCTGTAGACAGTGAGAAACTGGACCCGAAGCAGTACGGGCAGAAAAAAGAGCTGCCTTAGGCAACGAGTACCCGAAGAAGCAAGATCTAAAGTGACTTCAATTTTTTTTTTTTTTAAATTTTATTTGTAATGTGATGTAAAAAATAAATACTAATCCAATTCTTTTGAAAATTCCTTTAAATATAGTGACCAGCGAAGCGGGCGTAGCCTGCGAGTTACTAATAAATTTATCGTATCATTTAAAATTATATTAATATAAAATTTGGCAATCTTGGCGATTATTACGGGCATGCGAATAACAAGTTAAGTACATTTTTATGAATTACTTAAAGTTACGTATATATGAAAAGGTGTTACTGAGCTTAATAATAAAAATTTACTATATTCAATTATTGAATTATTCTTTTCTCAAAGGTAATATATATATATATATATATATATAAGGCTAAAAAAGTTGCCCATTGTAAATGAGATACACTTGTGAGGAATTCGAGTCTGCCATAATCTCAATTCCTCAATTTTAATCTTAGAGATTAACTTAATCACTTAATTAGATAATAAGAAGAACTCGAGACAAGGTTTTAATTGTAAAATAACAAAGTTTATTTAACATTCAATATCAAGGCGGGTGTTGGGCTAACTCAATTTTAACTCTCAATATACCCCAGGAAATAACTTCAACAAAACATAAAGGAAAAGGTAACTTCTCTCGCCAATACTGATCTTGTCGATGTCTGCTCTCTGTTACCACTAACTATTCTCACACCAGAATCGTCGGCTGGATTCCTTAGACGCGACAGATTCTTCTCCTACTTTACGCTACAACACTACACCTCTCTACCATCGCTTAACATACGCATAAAACTATCACCACCAACATTACTCTTTACTCCACTTCCTCACACACTATTCCGCTACCAATTCTCTACCACTACCAATTCACTCTCTCCTCTTCTACGAAAGCAATCTCCATCTTATACTACATTCTACAACTTCCTTTCTCTTCATTTCAATCAAAACCTTTAAAATCACTTCTAATTCATCTACCTCTCACTGCCTAATTCCTTCGTTGCAGCACCCTGCCGACACAAAACTAATCTGACCAAGACTTTCGCCGAGTCACTGGCGACGAAGAGATTTGACAACCTCAACTTCATAATTTGCTGGATTCAGCTTAGTTTCAAACAGACTGTGGAGACGTTCAGTAGTCTCAACCTCACAGTCCCCCTCCAAGAAAAAAAAATTAGTCGGGAAAATCCCCAACGGGTTTTATCGAGTAATTTTAACACTAATATATCTCGTAGGTGCGAGTGTAGCTACAACTTAAATTTCTGAAATTAAACTTTAGAATAAGTTAGGGAAAAAAAGTGAAAGTTTAGTTTGCTGAGCAATGAACTGCTTACAACGTAAAACACAATGGCGAGTAAAAAAATTTCCTAAGCGGAAAACCGGACCAACCTCGAAAAAAGAAATTTAAATTTTAAATTAAATTGGGGACCCTTTACGGCCGGAAACTCCGAAAAGAAAACGCCTCAACAAATACGTTAGCCCAACAAGTACAGCGGGGATTACAAACATCTTTCTGTTAATCCAAAAAGGTAAAATCTTGAGTTGTAGGAGGATTAAAGTACAGGGGGGCTTCGACATAAACTAGCAACATGAAGAAAATAATTTTTATTCAGAAAAAAAAATCTTGAAATTTCTTTTGAAGTAAAACATCCTTCGAAACTTATAACATGAATTTTCTTCAGCCATCAGAAAGCCAGTCTCGGCGCAGGAACGTCAGCTAGTCGAAGTAACTTGAGAGTGGAGATTACGACTTGGGACAACAGAAACAATACTAGGTCTTCCACCTTCTGTTAAACCAAGACGAAGTGGATGTGGACATCAGTATAGCTTGTCCAAAATAATTCTAAAATGGAAACTTTTTACAGTATCAAAAATAGAAATGAAGTTAAACTACATTTTGTAGATAATTAAAGGAGACGGTTTGTCTCTAAAGATATACAGAAAGTAATTTTCATATTTATATGGAGAAAATATTCCCTTCCTGGGCTATAGCATGAAAAAACTACGTTGTTAGTGGTTTTAGGGTTAAAAGTTAAGCCCGGTTTATGCTGATAGCCCCCCCAAAAAAAACATTTTCCCCACTCTAAAGCATATATACAGAGAAACTTTTAGAATACATACAAAAGTTTACAATTACAAATTTTCATTTGACATATACAAATACATTATTTACAGAAATACGAAAAGGGGGAGGATTTTTACAAAGGCTAAAAAAAAAAAACGTTTTATATTACCCGCTCTGCAGCTGCAGGTGATGGCTACAAAATAAAAGAACTTAGTGTACATACATAAAATACATATTAAGAGAGAACAAAAAGATTGACATTGAGCATAAACATGAATTTCGATATGAAACTTCATGCTATAATTTAAATTTGACAGTTTTTAGTTGAAGAAAGTCCTTTGCTTTCATGCAAAAATGGGAAGTATGAAAGGCTTCAAAGCATGCCCCACATTTTGGTGCAGCTCTGATAAAAACACTTGAGAAAAAATAAAATAAGGAACGATAGGACGTGACTGAACGTTTCCGCTGTAACAGCATTAGCATTAAACATATTAGTCCTGCTGGTCCTTGCACTCGTCGCAGAAATTACGGGGCTGGAGGCTTGCAGCAGGTGGTCAGGAGTTACAAAAGCACATTCCTGGGATGAGATCGAACCCGGCACACTGTCGCTGTCCATAGTGTCAGAAGATTCAGCTTGCTCTATAAAAAATCTCCTGAGATTAAAGTGCAAAGGCTTATGAAGTGAGGTAGTTTCGCTTATGTTATCGAAACCACAGTTACTAGAAATAGTTCGGTAAAGAACATCCGAACCCGCATGCTCAAGTTTAGAGCTAACAGATGAAGAATTAACGTGGAAATGTTTTAATCTGTCACTTTTATTCACTACATTACTACATGTAAATTAGCTTGCAGTTTCTGAGAAGGACCGCTATTTAACCTTATACTTTCTTTTACAACATTTTCTGTAGAAATAAAAGAATCTGTCGACTTGACTGTTTTAGAACTTAATTGTAAATTATCAGGTGATGCATGTAAACTAATAGATAAATCTGTTGGCTGAACAGAATGAAAACAAGAGTTTGATTCATTTAAGAAAGATTTAGTACCAACATTAATTTTAACATCATTTTCTGCGACAATTTTTCCTGTTACATGAGATAAATTTCCGGACTCGACCGGTTTAGCATTTGCGTATGATTTATCATTAAAAATAGCAGATTCTGCCGACTTGACAGTTGTAGAATTAAACTGTAATTTATCAGGAAGTGCATTTAAACTACTAGAAAAGTCTGTTGACTTAAAATAGAAATTTGAACTATTGACGAAAGGTTTAGCCGCAACATTTAATGCGATTTCATTTTTCTTTAAATTGTAATCTAACTGAGAGCTCAAGTGAGAAAAGCTTTGAGAAGTATTTAAATGCGGTAAATTTACTGGAGAAATAGAAAGAGAATTTAAACATATAGATTGTACTTTGGTATTAAGAGAGTTCGTTGGATCCTGTGCAACATTTTCAGATTGATTTAAATCACTGGGCCTTGGCTGGGAAAAGTTAGTATGTTGCAGATGATTGAAATTAACATTTTGAGGGGGGGAGGCGAAATATTCTCGCTGTTCATTTTGAAGATTGACAGTTTCTTGCCTGCGATGAGAATTACTTTCAGGTTTTATAGTATGGCGTACTTGATATGTATCCAATCTTTGAAATAGTCTATCAATAGATGCGGCCGGTTTTAAATCTAGATAATCTTGAATCTGTACTGTTAACAGCGGGTTTATAATATCCAACACTTCAAAAAATGATAAATTTTATTCTAGCTGTTTAATTAATTCAAGTTTACGCAGGAAAAAGGTTGTCGGCTTATCAAATACAGACATTTTCTGTGTGTAAAGTTCCTGCATTAATCTTGCTCTATCGGCACTTGAAGAAAAGGTGCTCGTAATTTTTCTTTTTAAATCTTCATAGGTGGGGTTTTGACCCAAGGAATTAGAGGCAATAAGTTCATACCACATTTTAGGTTCTTTTTTTTAAGGAGTATTTTAACCAGTTAAATCTATCAGCAATATTAATTTTACATACAGCAAAATATTCTTCAAGTTCCTCAAAAAAGTTAAGTACATTATTTGAACCGGTAAAATAGACTCGAGCGGGGGGGGGGGATGTCGAACGATATTGGGCGCTACTGTGAGGAATTCGAGTCTGCCATAATCTCAATTCCTCAATCTTAATCTTAGAGATTAACTTAATCTCTTAATTAGATAATAAGAAGAGCTCGAGACAAGGTTTTAAATATAAAATAACAAAGTTTATTTAACATTCAATATCAAGGCGTATGTTGGGCTAACTCAATTTTAACTCTCAAAATACCCCAGGAAATAACTCCAACAAAACATAAAAAAAAGGTAACTTCTCTCGCCAATACCGATCTTGTCGATGGCTGCTCTCTGTTACCACAAACTATTCTCACACCAGAATCGTCGGCTGGATTCCCTAGACGGGACAGATTCTTCTCCTACTTTACGCTACAACACTACACCTCTCTACAATCACTTAACATACGCATAAAACTATCACCACCAATACTACTCTTTACTCCACCTCCTCACACACTAATCCGCTACCAATTCTCTACCACTACCAATTTACTCTCTCCTCATCTACCAAAACAATCTCCATCTTATACTACATTCTACAACTTCCTTTCTCTTCATTTCAATCAAAACCTTTAAAATCACTTCTAATTCATCTACCTCTCACTGCCTAATTCCTTCGTTGCAGCACCCTGCCGACACAAAACTAACCTGACCAAGACTTTCGCCGAGTCACTGGCGACGAAGTGATTTGACAGTCCCAACTTTATAGTTTGCTGAATTCAGCTTAGTTTCAAACAGACTGTGGAGACGTTCAGTAGTCTCAACCTCACACACTTTCTTGATAAGAACAGACTTCTAACTGGGGTAGTTGGTGTAGTTGAATAAAAAAAAAATCAGATATATATATATTGAGCGAAAGGACGGTTAGACAGAAACTTGAAAGACAGTTCGTGAGTGGAAGAAATTAGATTATCGTGGGGAATTTGTATAGATAGTTCGAAGTCTTTTGGAAGACACCCTATCAGTTTACTGCACAGTAATAAAAATTCAATCCACATTACTGGTAATGCTTGGCAGCAGACATCCCAGGCAAAACCCGTAAAAAGTATTTGGACCTTAAACGATAGATTCTCTCGTAATTTTACGTTGTGAGTAACATACAATATTGATTTATATTTGAAAAACAATAGCTGTTTTATACCATTCGCTATTTGTATGAATGAATGAATGAACTTTCTCGACCAATAAAATTTTAATTATATTTTCAGTTTCAAATACGAATTAATTCTTGTATAACATCGCTGAAAAGCTAACTCTTTATATTTGTAGGGATTTGATCATAAAAATACAGTTCGATGACAGGTTTCAGCAAATAGCGTAGATTAACGAGTTTTGTCCGTAAAAAAATGTCAACTTTCACAAATTGTACTTTCATGACATCAGTTTACGGGCTTTGATTGTTTAGCTTACAAAATAGTAATTTCCAGTAAAATAGTACGGTGAAATCCCATGATTGTATTTTATTTTATTTCTTTTTGTTAACAGTGTGCACTGAAACATTGAGATTTTCTTTCTTTTCTTTTTCTTTTTCTATTATTTAATTATTTTTTTTTAGCTTAAAAGCGTATATGCGCACTACGCTTAAATAGCGTTTATCGGTTCCAAGATATTACAATTTTAAAAATACTTTCATATATTTATTTACCAATAATAATCCACATCGTATTTAATTACAGATAAATATTACAATGGAATACAATTAAAAAATACTATAATTAAATTTCAGACATTTCTCAATAAATTCGAACCTAGAGTGAATAATTTTACCCTTTTCTTTGTTAAATATTAGTAACGTAATTATATTTTATTTATGAGTTATGTATTTAAGTCTGCATTAAAATAAATAAATAAATAAATATAAATTAAATATAAATAAATAAAAAGTAAATAAAAATCAGCGATTTGTATCTTATTTTGGTTAAACTGTGGGATCTTAAGAAACGGTTAAATAATACACAAACTTTGACAGACCTTAAATAAAATTTAATTCAAAGTTACTTTGCTATTAGATATAAGGTGAGAATATTATATATAAATTATAAAAAAAACATAAAAATAACCAATTAAAAAAAAAAAAAAAAAAAAAAAAAAAAAATTGACATTTTACTTCAAAATATTTTTTCCAAGTTAAATTTCACTATTATAAATAATTCTTTTAAATTTCATAATTATTATTAAAAAGTAATTCTCTTTAAGTGCATTTATATGTAATTTTGTACTATAGCACCATGTTAAAAAATTAGAAAAAGCGGAATGGCAACACCACCTGTAGCATGATTTCCACCAAAGTTGGTAGGTACTAAGTTGTGTTAAGATGCAATTAGATATCATATTTTATGAAATTCTCTGCAGTAGTTCCTGAGATACAGTTGCCGCAAAGTTTTTTGAAGCACACACACAAAAACAAACAGAGAGACGAACAAACAGGCAGTTTCTAAAAAATAGTCATATCTTGTTCTAGACCTCTCAAAACGTGTAAAATCATCGAAAACCCGAGAGCGAAAATTTTTAAGAATCCGATACATTATTCTATTGATTGTAGTAGAAAGTAAAAGAAAAAAGAAAGAAGATTGAAAATTTTTGTTGGAGGTGGATACATCTTTACTTATACTAATTTTTGCCCTTAGAAATAAACTCTCTAATAAACTAAAATTAAACTATGTGTGGAACGCATACTTTAACTTCGCCAATACTGTTTTCGTGTTGCCTCATGTAGACACACTGGTCACGTGCTTACGGAACGACATCGTAATATCTAGTTTTATAAACAAATTTTTTCATATATCCACTCGTTGGCAGGCGCCTTTCTGCGCCTGGCACTTGTGCACACTGCACGCATCGCACACGGGGTCGGAGCGGCACTCAAATCCAGAAAATGAAACTAATATCAATTCGTTTAATTCCATATTTTTTAAGTAGGATTCAATATATTCATAAACGTTTATTATTTTTCTTGAAAAGTTTAGAATAGATTTTTTGATATTCCAGTAAATATGCGAAATAAATCATGGCTATCCTCGGTATTTATATGATTATCTTACAAGGGGATTTATTTACAACTTACAACATAATTTGAGTAAAACAATGTGCTATTGAAACATTGCATTCTTAGTGATAAGTTGTTTGCAAGTTTTAATACAAATTTATATATTTTTCCCTTTTTATTTATTTATTTATTTATTTATTTTTTAACGTATTATAGAGACAGAAGTCTTTATAAGTTAAATATACATTCTAACTCAATTCACATTTTATTTCGACTTTTCTACAGAAAAAAAAAAAAAAAAAAAAAAAAAAAAACAATTATAGGTATCCACTGCTAGAATAGAAATGTCCACTACTGGGTTTTGAAGTGCCCACTGCTGTGACGCAGTTTACGCTCGATGAAAACATAATTTTTGGAATAGAAAAATAACTAAATTGATATTTTTTCAAAACAGAAAGAGAAAATTAAGTTATAAAACGCTCCTTATTGTTTCAGATATTTTAATTTAGAACATTACAGAAAGATAGCCCCGAAATTTCCATAAATTGTTAAAGCTGTGCAGTGAGCAAGTGGTGGAGGTAAAACACTTACCTCTAGGTTTGTTCCGGCGAATTTCCATCATAAATTTAATTCTATGTGGAAGGGATGGGATACTCACATCAGTAACACTCAGATGTATTACATTTAAGAAACGTCTAAGATTTTCCATTCTTGACAGATTCTACATGCTTCATCCAACATTAAAATTTACAACGCTCTTTTGCTGGCCCAAAAATCGATTCCACAATCTTTCTATTATCGGCCAACTGGTGTACGAAAACGCTAAGGATTAAAATTTGTTTAGACGATATTCTTTTCAATAAAATGAATCGCGAAAAATTCACATGCTAAATTTTATAGTATGTGAGGGTAAAAACATTATACAAGACAAAAACTGAATATAAATAACGATTAGTACTTTGAGAATCATGCTTTAATTAATAGAAATAGGAATTTAATTTAGATTTAGACATAATATTAAATTTCGAAGTAATTAGACAACCGTTACAATTAAAATTTAGTGGTAGATATTGACAAAAATGGTCCTTAAATTTGTCAACACTGATAGAATACTGTATTAAGGAAAATCGGAGATAATGTTTTATGACCATCCTGTATAATTTATAAGAAAGCAACACTGATTTAACGATGGCTTAATCCTGGTTTTTTAGATTACATATTTTTTTTATTATATCCAGATGATAAAATCAAAATTATTTGTACATATAAACACATGCTTACATTCAAATTCTAGAAAGTTTAAAAAATCATAAATGCTTGATATTTTAAAAAAGTTTAGCGAATATTTTATTTTTATTATACTGTGCATTTCTTGCGTCAAATTTTAGAAATAACAATAAAGGAAACGGGCTCACGGAAAAAAAAAGAAAAAAAATCCATAATATTTAAAAAGTACATATACATTTCCTGAACATTTCAGGAAAAATCTCATATTTTACTCTATTGAGTATATTCTTAGTGGAATTCAGTTTAAGCTTTTCTACACGCATATAGGTATTTCTTCTTTTTATTTATGTCTGTAGAGAGAAAAAAAAAACATATTTTTTATTATTGTTGAGCAATGTCCCAGCGAAACTGTTTTCTATCAATATAATTATAAAAGGTTTGATCACATGATAGCTTTTGAAAAACATTTTTCATCTACATAACAATTTCCAAAACAAAATGTAGTTATAAAAATAATTTCTAACAGATATTAAAATGTTATACGTACACTAACTAGCTTCGCCCACTAGCAGGTCACTATTTTTAAATGAATCACTATAATTAGTGAATTCTCAAAATTACATTAATTTTTATAATGTGAAAAAAAGTAGAAAAAATTATTTCTGATCGGGAAAAATGCCTCAACGGTTCCCCACTGCCATCAGCGACGCAAGGCTACTGCGTGCTAGCGCGCACATTTACGTTCGACACTCTTGATGAATCATTATATTATTTTAAGGATTTACATGAACAATTGTTCAAAGGTGTAAAAATCGAATTTATAAAATATAACATAGTATGTTACACGTTAAAATACATAGTTAAAAAACTTAATTTAAAAGTTAAATTATAAAAGAATTTACGTTCGACACTCTTAATGAATCACTATATTATTTTACGGATTTAAATGAACAATTTTTCACAGGTGTAAAAATCGAATTTATAAAATATAACATAGTATGTTACACGGTAAAATACATAGTTTCAAAAACTTAATTTAAAAGTTAAATTATAAAAGAATCTTTATGAGGACGTTTCATCCAAAGATAATTGCTCATGGTGAATTAAGTGAACTTTTAATTTTAATAACAGCTTTACATTCTATATAAATGCAGGTGCATTAATGAAACGGGGGCCCCAGAAACTTAATTTCCTCCGTCACACAGAACTAAATTTTAAATCAAACTTTTCCGAAACTTTATTTAATTTTTTTTAGCATAGGTTTACATAACCGTACTCATTATCTTACCTCTTAATATTCAGCCTGTATTTACAGTATTAAATTTCAGGGTAAGAGAAAGTCGTGTGTGTGACACACCAGATTATTTAGCTTCAATTGCAGTTCAAAATTTATCTAAATAAATTCTATTTTTATTAATATTATATATAAAATTTCTATTCACAAAATTGCTCAAATAAGATTTATAATAGGATAAGATATTTTCTTTTCGTAAATGCTTTATAATTTAATCTCTTTAGAAAGATAGAATATTCAATTATATTGTCATGTTTGAAGAAGTAGGATAGAATCCAAATAATTAAATAATACTAAGTAATAGTTTAGTGCACTTAATTCATATAACACTAGACAGAACTGTAATAAAGTAAATATCTGTGAACCTAACATTTAAAATCATTTTGTCAGAAAAAAAAAAAAGGATTTCTAATCACACATTAAAAGAGAGATTTAAACAAACGGAAATTAAATAAATTTTAATTCAATTGCACCTACATATCTCTTAATTAGGCTTGTTACTAAATAAAGACAATTAAATTGGTGCTTAAGGGGATTAATAAAAAATAAAATGAATAAACTTCAATTCCGGCTTGTGAGAATGCTTTATTAATCAAACGTCAGAAATCTGTTTTGAGAATTAATGACATTAATTAACATTGTGTTAAGATAATGGGAATTGCAATATATTACAAAATCTTTTTCCGATGATTAAATATTTAAAATTTTTATTATTTTATAGAAAATATTTGGCATGTTTAAATTAAATCTACTTGTTTTAAGAAGTGTCTAACAAGTTATATTTCACTGGTTTAAAATAACATAAATATGCATGAGTTAGGTAAATGTTATTTATTTTTTGATTTGAAAAAAAAAAAAAAATAAATAAATAAATTAATAAAATAAAATAAAATAAAAAATACTTCAACTTTTATTAACTGTTACACTCTATCATAATCTATTCGTTTCCAAATAACATAATAAACAAATATTTAAAGTTTTTTTTTTTTTTTTTTTTAATATGTAGAAATAAAATTACTTTAAATATATATATATATATATATATATATATATATATATATATATATTTTCTGAATAACTAAGTTAATCTCTTTATAATTTTAAATATTATACATTTATTATTTCATTTTAATAACATAAATTGGATTATGTAAATTAAATTACTTCAAAATTTTTTAAGTACGGCAAAGTTAAGGTCCCGTACATGCTACGGCATGCATCTTCTATCATAGTGGCAGAAAATTCCGAAGAATCTTATTATAGATTCTTCTGGTTATTAATATCCATTTCTTGGTGGCGTATTTCTCTCCGGTATTATTTGTATTTTAAATATAATGCATTGTATGACGGAAAAAACTTTCAATGGATAATTTGAAATATATCTCTTAGTAACTATACATGTGAAACTTTAAAAAAAATTTAAACAGTATTCAAACAAAGTTTGAAAAGGGAAAAATATTTAGCATGTGATTAATTTTTGCAAATCACTATATTCTGAAAGAATTATATTTGGAATACAATATTTAAATTTAAATAAAAAAAAAATCCCCTTGTGTAAATTAATCAGTCTCAGGGTGTCCACTAAAAGCACAATGACTTTGAAAAGACTATGTTTTCAGACCAAAATGTAACTGTGCTTACTTCATTTTCCATTTGTATAAAAAAAAAAAAAAATAGTTGCTTTTATTTTAGAGTCTTAAACTTGTTCAGAATAAGTCCATATTAGTCTTACGTGATATGCAGCACTTTTTGTGCAAAATCTAAACAACAATATGCAAACTGTAACCATAGCCTCCTAAACTAGATGCCTGTTGCGTGGCTCAGATACTTGGCAACAGTTGAAGCGTTAGACAGCGCCACCTGGTACAGATTCCGTGACTTTTTTATTCAACAGCCACCAAAAATGTTTAAAAGTGGGATAGGATATACATAAAAAGCGAATACAATCGAAGAAACGTCGATTATATATATCATATATTTCTTCTTAAAATTATTGGTGACAGTTGAATAAAAAAATCGTGCAATATGTACAAGGTGGCGCTGTCTACCTCTTCAACTGTTGCCAAATATCCGAGCCACGCGATCGGCATCTGGTTTTGGAGGCTCTGCTGTAACAATGCCCTCAGTGTCACTTCTTATCTAAATTGTCAGTTTCCCACTTCTTCATTGCAATGAAATAATTAGCAATGAATAATTGTAATGAAATAATTAGTTTTGTCATAGTCCTTTCGAAATAAGGGAGAGGAAAAAAGATTTAAGCATCATGGAATCCTTGATTGATAGGAGGTTTCATACAAGAATGGGAAACAAGTTCTAGGCAGATCATTTGTTTTGTAAGAAAGAAGCACAACCATCTTTTTTGCATTCATGTTTAATCTATATCTATGTATGAAGCAGCACAGACTTTTTTTATGGAATGATATTTAAAAAGTTCTGAACAATCCTTTACCTACAGAAATGATATGCATTTTTTTCGAAGATGACCTTAAGTTATGTTACATTCAGAAATAGATATTTCTGTGATCTAAAATGTGGGGTTGAAATCCTTTCGTATGTTAAAATAACCATTTTTTTCAGGGAATTTTCCCGATATTAATGCTTTTTGGTATTTTAAACATATTCATCTACTCGAAGTTTTTTTGTTTATTCATTTTCCGAACGAATTTCTGAAAAACCTCTCGTTTCCGTCTTTGTTTTGCACGCTTTTTATTCTTGCTGTTTGAAAAGCAAAACTTTGGTAGAATTCCAGACAGCCTCAATTCAATTTTACACGTCTTTTATAATTATGCCTCATCTTAAAGTGCACGATACAATTTTTTAAACACCTAAACTTTTATTTTCGGAAGACAAATCATGCCTGAGTTCATGCAACTACGTATAGATGCATATGTATTTATTTATTCAAATGACACCTTGTTTTATTTTCTTTTCACATTCATTAGAGTGACAGGGAAATTATTACTTTACGATTTCCTTTAAGTAAGGAAACTTCAAATGATTTCCTAAACTGTAATTTGCTAAACGATTGATTTTTTTTTTTTTTTTTTTAATTTTTAATAACTTCACCGAAGATTTCTAAGGAAAATGCTTTTTAACTGTGTGGTTTCATTTTCTTCTTGCAGATCACGTTTCTATTAGAAAACACTTGAATAATAAAAGAATAACTGTGTACTCTATGAAAGTCTAAGCATCGTTTAGGTGTCATTTAAAGTCATAGATATAGTAATATATATAGATCTATCATCCCCATGTTATCGAGCAAAAAATTTTGATGCCGAAAAAAAGTTCTAAAATCAGCCATTAGAGAGTTTTGAAAAAAGAATAAAAAAGAAAATGAATTTGAAACTGTACCCCCTCCCCCCCCCCCAAAAAAAAGGCCTCATTTTTTTCCTCTCGCTGATCAATCTATGTCTTATTACTATATCTATGTTTAAAGTATGGTTTAGAGAGAAATCTTGTACAAAATAATACTAACAAGGGAGGGTCACCAACTGTTCAAAAGGTATTTTAACATGTTATATATCATGTTAAATGTATCACTGAGCTGATAACGAAAATATCCATCTTATTGGAAATGTGCGCCCTAGCGTGAGTTATTAGGAACTAAACGCTGTAAATTACAGATTCCGCTGTAATGTAGTTTGAAGAAATTTTATCATTATAATCAGTTTTGTAATAAATAATTATTCCAAATACGACTGTATATATTGTTAGAAAAGTATTTTACTGTTTATTAGTTATTTTTTGGCAATAACAAATTTTTAAATACTAAACTATATATGAAAAATATTAAAATGAAATACGCAACAAATGTTAAATTAAGCACTTGTATTTTTTTTGGTAATGAATAGAATTAATACTTTGTATTATATGTATATATTTCATTATAATTGTTATATTGTATGTAGTATTATAATTAATTAAAATAATTCTCAAAAACCTAAAAAAAAAAAAAAAAAAAAAAAATTCTTCTTACTTTTTTTCGGTTGCTGTGGTAATGAATTAAATTTATTAAGTAATTTTCTATCTATTAATGCATGATAAAATTTATCGTCTGCATTTCAAAAGTAATATGCTTTATGGAAAGATATGCTTTATGGGATGATAAGAGATATTTCTTCTCTTTTCGACGAAGCAACCAAATGAAAAATGATATCTTCTAAAAAACATACTTGTGTATCTTAAACAACAATTAAATAAATTAGAGTTATTATCAGATCATCAATTATCAAGGTCAGAGAATGAACTCAGTGAACGTATATTAACTACCATTAATAGTTTAAATGAAAAGAAAAATTTTATTTTGATGAAGAAGAAAAATTATATGAATCCCACTGTAATTATGAACTTGAAAATACTATGAAGTTTATGGTTACTTCATGTAATGTGAATAGACACAATACCGATTATGTCGATGTACAAGATATATCTTTCTAACTACGAATGTTTCACATATGTAAAGTATTGCATTTTATTGACAATTATCCCAGATGAAAATTCCGTTCTATTTAAAACCGATTCAAAAGAATTAGACTTCAAACTTACATTTCAAGATTTAGAAAATATCGCGAGAATATTGGTAGTTTGAAAAATAAACACCGTCAGATTTCTGAATTTGTCTTTGAATGCTTCTGTGAAGTTTTTGTCATAATATGTCATTATTCGGTGCTCACATTGCAGAATAATTTTGTGTTTAGAATGTTTTATCATAAAATACCATTACCAGTAAGTATCATTTACGTATTTGTATGTAATCACATTTCTTATATTTGTTATATATAAACTAGTTTTCTCATTTTGTAGTTAAATGTATCTAATTATATGAATATAATTTATAAATAATTAAAAATAGATTCATTTTTACAATAATAAAAGTAAGAAATAAATCATTTATTTGAAAATTTCTTATTAAGAATAAATAAAGATAATTCTTCCCTACATTATTCTTTTTAATAATTTTCATGTATACTTTAGTACTTAAAAATGTAATTTTGCCAAAAAATAACTAATAAACAGTAAACAGCTTTACTAACAATATATACAGTCGTATTGAGAATAATAATTTATTACAAAGCTGATTATAATGATAGAAAATCTTCAAAGTATATTACTGCGGAATCGGTAACTTACAACTTTAGTTCCTAATAACTTACGCTAGGAGGCGCATTTCCTGATAAGATGGATATTTTCGTTATCAGCTCAGTGAGACCTTTAAGATGATATATACCTTTTGATCAGTTGGTGACCCTCCCTTTTAAGTTTTCAAATTTCGAGTGAACTATGTAAACAAAATGAATGTCAGAAAAATAATTGTTTCTTAACAATTGTTTCAATGCACAGTTATAAAATGTACTAAAACAAAGCCTATACCACCATGACGTCAAAAACATAACTATGTGTATATGAAGGTAAACCTTATGACAATTATATATATTGAAATTTTATTTTTCCGACTGAGTGAAAATAATGCCTGGACCGGGAATCGAACCCCGGATCTTTGACTTACAAGGTCAATGCTCTACCACTGAGCTATCCAGGCCGACATCCCGGACTGCATTACTTTGCCTGGATGGCTCAGTGGTAGAGCATTGACCTTGTAAGTCAAAGATCCGGGGTTCGATTCCCGGTCCAGGCATTATTTTCACTCAGTCGGAAAAATAAAATTTCAATAAATATGATTTTCTTCCACAGTTAATTGTGTGATTTTAATAAAAAAAATTATATATAACCTTAACTTCATTACAAGCAAAACAGTTTAAATTAAGTAATTTTAAATTATAAGTGTATCGAGAATAAGTTCAACAGATTAGTGAACGAATATATCACGCTGATCAGATGGTTATAAAAAGTAATTAACATTTATTTATTCGATTACAGCTAAGAATAATTAGATTTTCCAAGATTTAGCAAAGACGTAAAAGTTAAATAAATAAATTAAATCCAAGTAATTCGTAATCCAAGTAAATTTATTTCGTTTAATATAATGTTGTTAGAAGTGAATTATATTTCTGTTTCAAGTCAATGGATAAAAAAAGTTTTAAGAACTTAATTAATATTATATTTTAATTAATTTTAATTTCTCTTAAAAACAACTAGCAACTGTTTTCCATTTTAGAATTCTTACAAATATGTAAGCTGCCTTTCCAGAAGCCTAATATATATATATATATATATCTTTTATAAGAAATTGTCCAACATTAAAATAATAATAAATTTGGAATTCTTTTTGCACTGAAGACGGTACGCTTAAGGCTATCGAAACAAATGTATGCATCTCAAATATTTTTCTTTGGCGTTTCTGACGTAGTAGTTTATTCGGGTTTTATTATTCCAACGACAAGTCTCCTGTTATTATTAATAATAAATTGTATAGCTTCTCTCCTTGAAACTGACAAACATATTAAATCTTTCTTAAAATGTGTATGTGTCCATGTATACATACGTAGGAAACAAATCTCAAGATGGGAAAATCTGTCCTTTACACTGTCAAGAAAAAAAATATTTATATATAATATGTATATTATATATATTAAATGTGTAAAACTTCCTGAACATTATGCAACAAGTCGCGTTAAAAAATTCACATTCCTTTCAAAATGAACTTACTGTGCACATTATTCATTTTATTTTAAATAAAGAAGTGTTTTCACTTTAACATTGATGTTTGAAAAAATGTGTTTTTATACATTGTACGCATGATATTTCTGAATCTAGTGGGTGATTAGAGGGCGAAATTACATGAAAATGTGTAAACTTGCACTGTAAGTAGATGTGACTAAAATGGCAAACACTTATATGTTTCATTCATAAATTAACTAGTTATAAATATTATCTTAATTAAAAAGGGTAAGCGTTTGGTAATTATTTCTATTAAGCACTTCTTTTTATTAAGTTCATAGGATTAGTTTGCCTTGTTGATTCGTTATTTTAAACATCAGTTACATTTGTTCAAAATGAAAACGAAATTGTGCGTATAAATACATATTTAAAGCTGCGCGCTAGGAATAATATACTAAAACTACAATGGATAGAAATTTCATTATAAAACTGAATTAATAAATGGATATTTTTTTCTTAATGGCAATCAACAAATAAGATACACTTATACACTAAGCGACCAAGAAAAAAAGAAAAAAAAAAGCCGCACTGCAGAAAAATTGACTTGTACCTTTTGGGTTTGTAATAATTTGAAAAATAATGATTGCAACAAATAAAATTGTTGTGTTTGTATAATACGGAAGTCATAACATGATACCTATGTACATTTTCGATTTAATAATTCGTTTTGTTACACTGTACGAAGTATTTAATAAAAATCTACACACACACACACATATATATATATATATATATATTTAAACGTAATATAATAAACATATACTATGTCTTTTATAATGATTTGTTATATGAAATAAACAAGTACTATTTTAATGTATGAAACAAAACTATTTATTTGTTAGATATAAACAATTATTTAATAAAATTATGTATTCTGGATTGGATAATTCCGCCTTTATATGGAATTTCTGCTTTACCGCGCAATGGCACAGTATTTTACAGTTTTTTAAGATGAAACTTAGAAAATGTAATGTGCCAAATAACATAAATATTGTTTTCTAGTTCTTTCAAAGTTGTAGGCTACAAATTTCTAATCCCCACCCTCTTTTACAGGCTAAACATTTTCAAGCGGTTTGAGATTAGGACACTTTTCAGGTCTAATGAAGAAAAAATTCTGCGATATTCTTTGTGGGAATTAATTTTAAGTAAAAAAAGTTATGATAACTTACAAAATTATAGATACTCATGAGAATAGATAAGTAATTTCAACAACTTGAATCAAATAAATGTATCACAAGCGCCATATATCAAGGTGCATTATCATCTTGAAATGCCGATTTTTGGATAGTCTTAAATACCCCCAAAGTTGTCGGTCAGGTATCAAATTTTTAATAGAAAAGTTTTATTTTGGGTTAATTGATCCCTTGAACATGAAAATTCGCCAGACTCAGAGAAAAGTTATGCATTTTTGCATCGTAATGTTCGGGGAATATGTCATTGTTTTAAAAGTGCGATTTTCATTAAGTCAGTCACAATTTCGTGATCAGATCTGCTTGTTTCCGTCAGTTTGAAATAAGTTAAACTTGACTCATCAGAGAGAACAACTTCAGTCCAATAATTAATTGATCCTCTAATTTTTTTAACCCTCTAATGTCTTGGTTTTCTAATTCTTTTCGTTAAGAACGAATTTTTTTCAGATTGTCTGGCAAATAAACCTGCTTTGTTTAATTGTTATTTCACTGTATTTAGATAAATTATGTTACTAAGCACTTTTTCTGAATCTTTGCTATGTTCTAAATGTAATACAAACTAATTTTTTAAACTCTAGCTTTTTAACTTGCGGTCATCTCGACTGGATGAGTAACGTGGCCACCTAAGGACAAATGTGCAGTTTAAACAGCCAAAAAATAGTATATCTTGCTAAAAACCAGATCACTACTATTTTGTTAACATTTAATCATTTTGGCAACCCACGTATTAATTTCTTTTTTTTTTTTTTTTTTTTTTTTCGCTCTAAAATTAATATTTCTTGTGGTATCGTTAATTGCATTATTCTTGTCATTTTTGAAACACTTTCTAAAATTACAATTTTCCGAACAATTGCATCTTGCTTTTAACACTTGGCTCAATCCTAAATTGCATGCGGAACACAACGTAATAAAATCTGTTCAAAAATTTACTTTTGAAGCAATAAATTTAGCGATTACATAAAGAAAAATGGAAAATATCCAAGTGCAGCTTTTTTTTTTTTTTTTTTTTTTTTTTTTGTCGCTTAGTGTATAGTATGACAAAATTTCATATTCATAAAAAATATATTTTCAATGATATATCAGTATAAAATCTAGAAATTTTGTTTTTAATGCCTTTAAAAGTCATGTGTCCCCTTAAATGTTTTGAAATTTCTAAATGTACTTGGATTGATTACGATGGTAACTAATATTTTCGATTATGATAGTAACTGAATATTTTTCTTTAAAAATTGAAGTTTTCATTAACTACATTTTTATTTGATTCTTTCATTAGCAATTCATTTAGCAGTATATATTTGCATGATAATTAGCATTTTCTCTTAATAAGCATGAAGCATTCATAAAAACAATTATGAAAAAAATAATGTTTCTCTTTAATTATCTGCATTTAACTTTTCTCTAACGTAAAAAATCGACATTAATCTGTATAAAATTGAGGAATGTTGTTTTTGGGGAGAATTACAACAAGTTTACATTAAAATTTTAAAATATAGATGGTTATGTGAGTTTAATAGTTTATGACGGATTAAAAAAGAAGGCATATGCGTTTAATAAAAGACTGTCATAAATATACAGATATATATATTCCTACATATATATTCCTATCTATATGTTTGTATGTATGTATGTGTGTGTATGTATGTATATATTGTTGGCTTCAGATAAAAATATACTTTTAACTATTTTTAGTGTTTTTTTTTTTTCTTTTTTAATATATATTTATAATAACGTCACACAAATATACAATTTAGCCAAAATTTTGCTTGACATTTAATATTCTATTATTTAAATTTTATTGTGACAAATACATTTAAAAAACAAAACGAATCTTGATTTTAAAAATTCGTTTAAAACAAAAAAGCGTTAGTTATATAAAAATCTTACTTGATAGCGAGTACAAAATTAAACTGTTTAAAATATGAAATGTTTGTCTTTAATTTTAAACACTTTCGCTTTACAGACTTCATTATAACAGAGTAGCATTTAAAGATTTTTTTTTTTTTTTTTTTGGTTCAAAAGTCTCACATAGCCCAGTAGAAAATAAGTATGTAAGAGAGGCTGAAAACTAATTAATGATATATACATATAGCTATTCATATATATATATATATATATATATATATATATATATATATATATGTGTGTGTGTGTGTGTGTGTGTGCAATTTTTATTTTAAAATGTAAGAAGGTTTTGTAGTAAATTAGGTATATATATATATATATATATATAAAATAAACTTGTCACTTTTTCTTTTCAAATATATACTTTATCGAATAAGGTACTTCTATTACGCTTCATTTTTATTTAATGATTATTTTAGTTAAAAAAAAAAGGGGGGGATTTCTCCTTATTCATGAATATTGAGGCATCTACTTTTGTATGTAACTTTTTGTTCTTCTATTTGTAGAATATAATTTTAGACATGTCAAAATCAGGGAATGGAATCAGAAGAAATAAGAATTTTCAAAAAATAAACAAATTACAATGACAGGAAAATTGTTTCTAAACACCAATCTATCACTCTAAATAACTGCGAAAACTGGACGTAAAATCCGGTCATCGCAAAACTTTCTTTTGTATTTTTTTTATACGAAATCACGCAGAACAAATTATTTATTAAAATTTTTATCTATTAAAAGTATTTTCCTAATATTTTTTCCTTATCTGTTAAAAATATTTTCCAAATTATTTATTAAAATTTTTATCTATTAAAAATATTTTCCTTATTAATACAGACAAATTTTATCCCAAAGATGTATAACGCCAAATGTCCAAATAAAGCCAATTGTGCAGTCTCAAACAAAAATCTTAGGAAATGCTTTTTTTTTTTATTCTTCAATTTCTTTCTTTCTTTCTTTTCCTTTCTTTTTCCTTTTTGTGAAACATGAAAAAGAAAATTGAAAAATATGTTTTAAATTTTCACAGATGTATGGTTCAACTATTCGTTTTAAAAGTTATTCCATTATTAAAAAGCTCTTTTGAAAAATAGTCGCATTGTAACTTAACACAACTTTATATCTTCCGTGCATGGGGTTGTTTGTGCAAGGTATGTTGCTACATATACATTTATTTCTTTATTTAATTTAGTTGACTATGACTATTCTAAGTAATCATTTTTTTTTATTTAATAGTATATCGTTAAAGAAAAAAATTCTCATTCCATACGATTATTCGAAAATTTGTCCAATTCTGCCATACTAAAAAATACAAAGTAATATATATTCGACTATATTATATAATCGAATGGCAGCACCATTTTTTGAGAATGGAATCAGCATCAATCCATGTCAAGTGCCAACTAAATATAAAATCCTTCTAATTTCGTCCAATGTTTCCCGAAAATTCATAAACGTTTGCATGAAAATACAGATGAAAATTTTCCAGAAATAATCAAATCCTGTAAATCAACTGAAAACTGGAAGAATAAGTTTTCATTCATGAAATATTTTATTCTTGTGTACATAGAAGAAAATAAAAATGTTAATGAAAATGATCCTCGCTCAAAAGAAAATTTCATTTTTGTTTATTTATTCTTCTTTTTCTAATCCAGACGTGAACTGAAAAAGAGATGTCCTATTTCAACAAAACGAACTATTGTTTTCTATTGGTACGTGACACTTCTCGAAAATAATAAATCCAAAGAAATAAATATTAGATTTCTCATAACGCTATAACAGGCTGGAGCTTATATAAAAATATATATATATATTCAAGCCTTGAAAAAAAAATATAATTCAGTATATATTAGTTTACATTGTTTTAAAATTTTGTTTTGCTTTTCATTCCGATTTCACAATTATTTTTAATGTATATGTTTGTATGCTGTTCAGAGATAAAATTTCAAGTTTTTATTTAAACATCAATTTGATCAAGTTCATAAAAAAAAAAAAAAAAAAAAAAAAAAAAATACTTTTAGTGATATTTGCAACAAACCAAATGTTATAATTTTAAAATTGTGTTTAGATAGTAGTCAATTTAAATGTAACATATGTAATAATATAAACAAATGCGATTGATAAAGAAACATAAAATAAATTCCCTTTTTTAGTGATATATTTTTCTTTTCATATACGTGATTTGAAATCGAGAAATTCGAAAATATATATATATGATCATACATTGCAACTCGAAAATCTGGAAATAAAGAATTACAAACTATAAAATTAAAGCGAACATATTTCTCGTAAAAATACAGTAAAATTTGATTTAAAAAAAAAAAAAAAAAAAAAAAAAATTAGGAAAAAGAAAAAAATAACGAGAATGATTCAATACAGGATTATATATATATATATATATATATATATATATATATATATATATATATATATATATACAATCGTATTTCCATTAATACGAAAAAGGAAATAAAGCAAACACTTCTCAGGTGTGTGTTGGTGTTTGGAATAAGGCCGATTGACTGCTCAAGGGTTCAAGGCCTGAGGGGGAGTGCCTTTCGTGGAGGTCTTTCCAAGTGGCCCTAGCCCATATTTACCCAAGTTTTGGAGAAAACCACTGAAAACTCCGAACGGCGTGGCCCACGAGCATAACCTGGGATCGAACAAGGCACCTCGCGTCTACCTGTTTTGAGTGCAGAACCGCTCGACCTCACCAAATATCACGAATTGTTTATTTTTATTTTTTTTTTTTTAGTTTTTAAACAACGAAAATTCTGTCTCAATAATTAAATTAACTCAATGTTCAAATCTATAATATAAAAATGACGCAACAATGATTGATTAAATTTATCAAAAGGTAAAGCCCACCACCCCACCCCTAATTCTATAAATGCGAAGTTTAAATATCTGGTTTTTATGAATAATGAGTTAGAAATTTCGTAAAGAAAATAAATTGTTTATTTATAGTAAAATAACATTTTTTTTCACTAATTTTCAGAATTTTAGAAGTAACTTGCAATTGAAAAAGGAAATTTGTTAGAAATGAGGGTTTTTTCCTTCTTTTTTTTATGTTAATGCTTAATGCAGGAATATGAAATTAGACAGTTTAACTTATCATTTTGTTTCTGCACTTAAAAAAATAAGGGCCTGTATGAAACCTCTGGGTCATTCCGTGCCAAATCAACACAGAAAAGGGTCATTTTCAACCAGACCCCCTTAGATTTTTACAAAACTAAGCTCATTTATTTGTTTTATAGGGAAATGAATATTTAACAATTATAAAGCCTCTATCTCTTTTAGATTTTGATATACAGGGTTCTAAAAATGGGTAAAAAGGGCATATTTTCAAAATTCTTGTTTTACAGATTTGCCCATGTCTTGTTTCCTAATTGTTGTAGAGGCATAATCTTGATATCATTGGAAAACATTTAATACAGGCTTTCAAAAGATATATCACATCCACATATTTAAAAAAAAAAGTTCATTTTAAGGTCAAACATTTTTACCTTTGACCTTGAATATCTCAAAAAGTGGTATTTTGTTTTTCTTTAAAAAATTATATGTTGTTTCTACATTTATTATCTATAATTACTATGAATTATTATTTCAACTTGTGACCACCATGGGATGCTGAGTTATAAATTAAAATGCAACCCCATAACATTGTTTTTATACATTGATGGAAAAAAAAAATCCCAACACCAGGAAGGAGCTGTGCTAGATAAACGAAATTTGGTAGGCGTGTTTATACATCTGAAAGATGACGCCGATTCAAATTTCGAGCTACGCGCATAAGTGTGGCGCTAGTATTGACACTATGAACATGCAAATGAGGTTTGCTTTAAATAAGCGCTGTAAGGTTCGTGATCGTTATTTACAGTTGAGATTTGACGTAGTGGGTTAATGTTAGTCAAGGATGCCTCTAAGAAGACGAAGAAGCCATTATCAACAGCTCACTGAGTTTGAACGAGGTCGTGTAGTAGGGCTACGAGAAGGTGGGTTTTCTTTCCGCGATATTGCAGAGAGACTTGGCAGGAATGTATCCACTGTGCATGAGTGTTGGCAGCAGTGGTCAAGGGAAGGTACTGCCTCAAGAAGACCGGGTTCCGGGCGGCCACGTGGCACTACTGAGAGGGAAGACCGCCGTGTTCGGCGTATGGATGTGGCTAATCGTACTGCGTCTGCATCTGAAATTCGAGCTGCAGTTAGTGACACAACGAACTGTTACAAATCGGTTATTTCAAGGACAGCTCCGAGCGAGACGCCCTGTAGCGTGCATTCCACTGACTCCAAACCACTGCCGTTTGCGACGTGAGTGGTGTCAAGCTAGAGCTCATTGGAGGACGGAGTGGAGATCTGTTGTGTTTTCTGATGAAAGCCGATTCTGCCTTGGTCGCAGTGATAGCCCTGTGTTGGTTAGAAGGAGGCCAGGTGAACGCCTGCTAGCGACCTGTCTGCGGCCTAGACACACAGGGCCTACTCCTGGAGTTATGGTTTGGGGAGCAATTTCGTATGACAGCAGGAGCACTCTCGTGGTTATCCCACGCACCCTGACTGCAAATTTGTACGTCAGTCTACTGATACAACCTGTTGTGCTGCCATTCATGAACAGCATTCAAGGGGGTGTTTTCCAACAGGATAACGCTCGCCCTCATACCGCTGTTGTAACCCAACATGCTCTACAGAGTGTCGACATGTTGCCTTGGCCTGCTAGATCACCAGATCTTTCTCCAATCGAGTACGTATGGGACATCATTGGACGACAACTCCAGCGTCATCCACAACCAGCATTTACCGTCCCTGCATTGACCGCCCAAGTGCAACAGGCATGGAACTCCATCCCACAAACTGATATCCGACACCTGTACGACACAATGCATGCACGTTTGCATGCTTGCATTCAAAATTCTGGCGGTTACACCGGTTACTAATGTACCAACATTTCACATTGAAATGGCTCTTCTCGCCAATGGCTCTGCCTGTGATCTTGAAACTTTAATCAATTAAATATGTTACCTAGACAAATGTATTGCTGAAATTTCATTACTGTACAATAATTTTTTCTTGGTGTTGGGATTTTTTTTCCATCAGTGTACTAACATGACATGATTTTTAGCTTAAGAATTCTGTAAACTGTAATGAAACACACAATGCAAGTGAGCCTAGATTGCAATTCCCCTCTATCATGATATGACAGCAGTGCATTTATTCAGAAAGAGTTGATTAAGTTTTTAAAGCGTATATTTAGTACAATCTCTCAAAAAATAATATTTTTTTCTGATAGTGCAGCTGCTTTTTATTTAAAAAAAAAAAATGCATTTTTTTTTATGTTTTTATGAAAAAGGTTTCGGAATGAAAGCTGATTGACATTTTTTTTGCGACAGCACACTGGAAAGGGGTATCAGATGGCATTGGTGGAACTGTGAAGAGATTATCTGCTCAAGCCAGCTACAACGTCCTTATACAAACCAAGTAATGACTACTCGCCTTTTGTTTGAATGGGCAATTGCTAATGTTTGGGGATACATTTTACTTACATTTCTTCCTGAAGAAGAAAGCATATTTTTACAGAAGCAATTTTTATCTTCTTGTGTTGTTCTTGGTACCCAGAAATTACATGCCTTTATACCCAATGCAAATTGTAAACTTCTTTGAAAAGACTACTGAAATTCCACATAAAGCAAGGAAGTAAAATTAACAAAAGAAGGAGAACTAGAGCTAGAAGAAATACATAGTTTTGTAACTTGCATTTATCAAGTTTTCTGGTGGATAGGACGTTTCTGAATGTTGATTATGACACAGAAGAAATAAAGATTAGCTTCCTGCATCCCCATGGTCCCTCTACTTCGTTTAGTTATCCTCAAAATCCAGATATATTGCAAATACTCTTAGTTTCTGTATTAATTATGTTGATTTAAGAAATGCCACTGGGCGAACTTATACACTATCTCCTGATAAATGTTCCATGCATCTTTTAAATTACCTTTAAAGATTGCTTGTGACTAGACCATTACAAAATGCTCACAAATATTTGTAAATATATTTGCACAGAAGTAAGATTTATTATTATTATTATTATTATTATTATTATTATTATTATTATATATGAATTTTTTAAATGTACCTTTGAATCTCATGTGCATTTTTATTATAACAAAATTTTTACATTCAGAAAATAATAGTGACAAAGTATAATGAAAGTAAAATATATTTTATTAATATGCCTTTTATATTTTGATATGAAAATAACACTGCCAAAGTAAACAAAATAAGAAAAGGGATAATTTTTTATTATCATTTTTAACCATTTAAAATTCAGATTTGAATAAAATTAAAAGTTATTTATTTTGTTAACACTAACTGATTTATGTTGTTTAAACCTTCAGTTATAGCATTTCGCACATTTCCAAAGAACGCTCAATTAACAGAATAACATTCCAAAATAAAATTGTAACTTTTGTCATTCATATTTATTTAAATATATTTATAATGATTAACTACAAAAACATTGTAATTAATCATTTTCTTTTTCAAAAATTTCTATACATGCTAATCTGGCACACTCAAATGAAATTCCAAAATGTTCTGTAATTTCGATATGAAAGTACTGATACGGGGTTGCATTTTTATTTATAACTCAGAATCCCATGGCGGTCCCAAGTGGAAACTCACAGTAATTATAGACAATAAATGTAAGAACAATATATAATTTTTTTAAAGAAAAATAAAATACCACTTTTTTTAAATATTCAAGGTTAAAGGACAAAATGTTTGACCTTGAAAGGAATTTTTTAAAAAATATGTGCATGTGATATATCACGTAAAAGCCTATTTTAATTACTTTCTAATGATATCAAATATATGCCTCAACAACAATTAGGGAACAAGATATGGGCAAATTTGCAAAACAAGAATTTTGAAAATTTGCACTTTTTACCCATTTTTGCAGTTCTGTATATCAAGAACTAAAAGAGATTGAGACTTAATAATTGCTAATATTTATTTCTTTATAAAACAATTAAATGAGCCCAGTTTCGTAAAAATCCCAGGGGGTCCGGTTGTGAGCTGTGTTGATTTGACACGGAATGACCCCTCTGCATATAGAATAAACGTTAGATTGAAAAGTTTGCGAATTCACAAAACGGAGGAAACAATGTTATGTTGCCACATAGCATATAATTAATATATAATCTTCTTCAAAATGTTGTCAGTAGCATTTGTGCTTCTTTCACAAACTTATATAGTTTACATTGTTTTAATGTATGGATTGCAACTATTAATCTGGAATATTTTTAAATTAATATACATACATACTTACATATATATAGGGGAATGTTTCTTGTTATGGGCTTTCTCCGGTTATGGTTAATCCATCATATCTTTTAACAAACAGCAAATATGGTGGATTTGAGTACTGTCAAACATGTATTGGGACTGTACGTAGTTTTTGTGCTAACACCGAAGTGAATAGATGCATTTTCTTAGTTAGTGCAAACATAAAAAAATAAAAAAATCGGAGAAAAAGCAACACAAAAGTTATTTGTTAATATTTTCAGAACGCGATAAATCGAAGTGAATTAATTCAAAAATGTAAATGCAAGGTATATTTATGCAGTATATTCCTTACGTTTTGTGATACAATATCAAATTCAGTCAAAAAATGAACCAAAATTTCATTTTCCTGCCATTATAAAAATAGCTGCTATTCCCGTTAGTGGGCACCTTCATGTAACCAGTGGTGAGCACACTTTTTTTGTTTCATTTAAAACGTGTGTTTGACTTACAAACTGTCAAATATGGTCGTTTATGTCAAAGTAACATATTTTATTAGTGTTTTTATGTCTGTTTAGGCATTTTTAGCAATGCCATCCCCAAAAAAGTCAACCGATCCAAAAGAAATTGATTTTAATGCGCTTGTTAAAGCCATTTAGGATTGCTCAGTAGATATGAAATCCATAAAATTGACTGCCCGAGAATATGGACTTCCTTGTAGCATCTGAGTCCCTCCAGAAGAAACTTGGAGAAAATAAGTCGATTTCACCTTTCAAAGTGCCGGCCAAACGCGCTAAAAATTGGAGTCTCAACAATCTGATGATGTCGACTTCTGTGTCATCTGTTTGAAGCACCTGCCACTATGCCTAACAAACAAATGCATCGCGTGTGATCGTCTGGTGTATTTGAAGTGTGCCAATATACATGCAAATGATTCTACTTTCAAGCATTGCACATCTGATTTGGAGGACAAAGAAGATGACGAATAAAGTTGGAAAAGTGCTATTTTTTGTTATAATTTCGACCACTGAATCCTTACAAAAGGAAAAAAATGGTTGTTTTCTGTATTTATTAGCTCTACTCTCGGCTAATAGAATCACATTTTCCACAGAAACTGTCCGAAACGTGCTCCACGCTATAGCAATAAGTCTGAGGATCTCGTCTCTGTATCAAAGACCATCGTTTCGAATGATGTGGGGATTGGTGTACCCATCACGTAAAATTCCAGCATAGACCCTCCCTCCCCCCCTCACACACACAGGCACCGCTATATATGACAATTCCGTGTCCGAACGTAGGTTTGTCTCTAGTGCCACGTTCCCTTCAGATGAAAATACGCCTAGGATCACGATTAACAGAAAAACAGGACTCGTCAGAGAAAGCATTATTACAACCAGCCTCTTCTCCTACAGTTCACATGATCTTTTGCCCACTCCCTGCGAGCTCAATGGGGCCTTGCTGTTAGCATAATACATATCATTGGTCAGAGAGCATACAGACCTACAACATAGAGCCGGTATCGAATAAATTGAGACGAAACTGCGGTGCAAGAAGCCGAGCGAGTGTGTTGTTTAAGAAGAGTGGCATTCATATTACGGGGACTCTGAGGCGTTAGCGTTAAATATCGATCGTCATTGTGCATTGTTGCTCGTCTACGACATTGTCCTAGTCATCGGCCTGCATTAACAGTCTCCAAAATCGGAAGCTCGAGTGGATTCGGATACTTTGATTTGTGTTTGGATCCCCCCGTATAACCGTCCAAGAACTCTTCCAGCTTTTGAGCCGGTTAAATGACTTCGTTGAGACATCGCAATCATCGAAACAATGCACTAACTAAAGTTAAACTCAAAATTTGCATTCTCCAAAGTTTGAAAATGCGAAAAATTTGAATTTATGGCTCTCTTCTTTCAATTTCTGCAAAAAAAAAAAAAAAAAAAAAAAAAAAAAAAAAAATCGCTTATACAATTAGCTTATATAAGACTTACAATATCCTTTTATTGTTTTGAGCAGTACATATAAATATATATATATATATAATATATATATATATATATATATATACGGTTTATGCATGTAAGGATATTCATATGAAATATACGTAAACAACAACAAAAGAAAAACTTTTTAAAAAATAAAATTTTTACTTTAAATTTCAACTATAACAATTGCTTTTACAAGATATACAATCATTTAAACATTTTACGTGTAGAAAAAAAAGTTATCAGTTTATTTATTTATTTATTTATTTATTTATTTTGATAAAGCACAAATCTAATAAAATAATGGTTTTTTAAAAACACTTATTTATTTTTAGTACTATTTTTTATATAAATATTTAATTATATTCAAATATATATATATATATATATATATATATATATATATAATAAAATTTTATGTTAAAATTTTAGCATTTAATAGATACATGTTAATACCATCACCACAAATATAAAACTGATTGTAACACAGTACAAAAGCTAGCACAAAAATGTTGCAATTCATATTATATATATATATATATATATATATATGTGTGTGTGTGTGTGTGTGTGTGTGTGTGTGTGTGCATAAAAAAAATAGATTTTGAGATATTAATTAATATTATGTCTAAAGACATTTTACAAGCCACGCACCAAATAATGTAAAACAAAATTTAAAAACATGACTTTTTTTTTTTTTTTTTTTTTTTTTTTTATCAATAAAAAATTGTTTTCACAACTCTAATGAAAAAATGAGAAAAAAAAATACATACATATAACCCAATATTTTCAACACATCTCACTTCCACCTGTTAATTAAGAACTTTTATTTAAATGAAATTGTGTGTCAAATTATTTTTTAGAATGATACTTAACGAATTTTCCGTTTCAAATTATGTTTCAGTCAACTGTTAACATACATAAGAAATACGATCATCATAAAATTTACTTAGCAGATGTCTGTTTTTTAAATATCCTAATTAGGGACTTATAAACAAAGCCAGTATCTAAAACATATAGTCATCACTTTTTTTTTTTTTTTTTTTTTTTTTTTTTTTGTTGTTGTTGTTGTTATTATTATTTTTTATAGAACATTATTAATTATCACATTTAAATTAAAAAAAAAAAAAAAATCTTTATTTACGTTATGAACTTGTGTAGATATGTGACATAAAAAAAAAATAATAATAATAATAATAATTAGTGTTAACATGAAAATGCAAACTGAAACATATTTAAATAGTAGTTAATGTATTTCATTTATTTATTTAAATATAAATGTTCAGTTAATAAATTATTAATCTATTACGAATGCTTGACTTTGTGTCGATTTTTTCAAGCACTGTAACTTTATAGAAAGAAATTATTTTTTAATGCTGAGTTAAACAATTATTAATAATATACGTTATATTTATAACATTTCACTTTCTTGTTAAGGAACTTTACATATATAGTGTGTTTTACCGAAATAAAACTACTATGATTGTATATCGTAATTGGACTTGAAACAAACCAATAAGAACCAAACATATATATTATATAAACTAGTTGGCATAGGTGGACTCTGCTCAGTTCCCCATCATATTTATGTTCTCAGAAATTTCTAGTGCGAGACTTATTATAATCATGTTAAAAGAAATGAATTTGACCAAAGCTTGATACAGTGACAGAATGAAATCCCCGCCTAATAGGCTATCCACCGTTCACTTGGATATAATTATCTTATACTAATTTATTAATTTATTTTATCAGGGTCAATTCTGTTGTTTAGTTTTCATGCTACTATTTCCAATGCAATAAACCTCAAAATTCATATTTATATGAAAAATTTACAATTTCGCTATGTTGATAAAATCGTAAAATACGAATAATTTACGAAAATTTCCTAGTAGAATATTTGTATTCAATCATGTTCAAACAAATATCATAAACTTAATTTTGAAGTTGTCTAATGTATTTAGGATCCTCAAAATGGAAGTTTATGATCAATTTTGCCTTATTCTGACATGTTAAGTAAATCGTAAATTCCAAATAACTTACGAATTTTTTTTAATTGGAAAAATCATAGTCTATGATATTCATGCCAGTATCCTAAATAATATTTCAAAAGTGGTTTGACATCTTTACGCTGAAAATATCCCTCAAGATTGACGTTTATGTGAAATTTTGCTCTATTCTGACATGTTAAGAAATTCGTAAATTTCCAGTAACTTACGAAATCTTTATATTGGAAAATTCATAGTCATGAATATTCATACCAGTGTCCTAAATAATATTTCAAAAGTATTCTGACATCTTACGATGAAAATATCTCTAAAAATTGACGTTTATGTGAAATTTTGCCCTATACTGCCATGTTAAGAAATTCGTAAATTTCTAGTAACTTGCGAAATTTTCAAAGTAGCATATTTATAGTTACTGATGTTCATTCCGGCAACAAAACGGATATTTTAAAACTGGTCTGACATTTTTACAGTAAGAAGTGTTCATTTAATGCACGTTTAAGTGAATTTTTGTCCTATTCTCCCATGTTAAGAAAATCGTAAATTTCTAATAACTTATGAAGTTTTTAAAATCGAATGTTGCAAATGAATAGGGTTCTTGCCAGTGTCGAAAGTAATATTTTAAAACTGATCTGACCTCTCTGCGACAATTTGTTCTTGAGATATCGTGTACACAGGCTAACAAACTAACGGACTGACCCACTAACAGACTAACACACTAACCCACTAACACACTAACACACTAACAGACACCCTACAGACAGACACCATAGAAATTTTGTCATTTTCGGATTCCTCACACCTGAAAACGTGTAGAAAAGTAAAAAAACCGAGGTCGAAAATTTTCACGATTACCTAAGTTCCCCATACCTATAGTATGATGGGGAAATAAAAAGGCTGCTTAGAAATTTATGTATAGAAAGAGCATCTCATTTCCGGCACTACTTAGGCAGGATAAAACGAATATGTAAAATAGGATAAGAGAGAGTGTATTTCCGAAATAAGAAAAGTACTGTTAATTATATGTCATGGAATGAGCAATTTTACATACCATTTGCAATGCCTATAGGACAGTAGCATCAATACTATCACAGGCTCTAAAGATGTCAAACTTCAATTCTAATACATACCAAAATTGTCATCCGTTAAGCATATACACGTACAGCGCTAGTAAGGATATTCCAAAAAAATTTCTAGATATTAAAATTAGGAGGGAAAATATGCATTTAATTACAGCTTGCCATTATCCAAAAAACATTCGTACAATCATTTTATGAACATGAGCGTTGTCCTACTGGAAAAGCCAATTTGATTTAGAAAAAATAATTTAAGTAAAAAATAATTTTTTAAAGTTAAGAGCTTTTTATTGTGAAGCCCTAAAAAGCATAAAATAAAATTTATTTTGGCAAAGACATGCTACAAAGAAATGAAAGTTCCAACACTAAGAAAATTTTAGAGAAAAATATAGGTACTTTCCTTTTGCAAGAGATGAAAATATTTTAATGTACAAATTATTTTTAAAACTTTCGAGACCAATATTCTTAGTTACTAATTTTTGTATAACCATTCATTAGGCCAGAAATTTTAAATGTCTCGAAAGCTTTTAAAAATATTTTGAACATTAAAAATTTTTTATCTATTGCAAAAAGAAAGTTCCTATATTTTTCTCTAAAATTTTCTTAGTGTTGAAACTTTCATTTATTTGCAGCATATCTTTGCCAGAATAAATTTTGTTTTATGCTTTTTAGGGCTTCACAATAAAAAGCTTCTAACTTTAAAAAATTATTTTTTACTTAAATTTCATTTTGTGCTTTTTAGTTACAAAAAAAAAAAAAGCTTCTTAAAAAAACTAATTAAAATTTCTTAGGATATTTTGTAGACAACGGAAGATTATCGTTTATCAATTGACATTTTTTTTTCGATTATTTATCTGCAAAAAAAAGTACTATATCGTCTTTCGAGGACCGAATCCGGGACCATCGCGTTATCATCATGACGCTCTAACCAAAAGTGTAAGAACTGTCAAGAAAAATCATGGAACATTCTAGAAAAATCTAACAAATAATTATACAAAAGGAATATTGTTCTCGAATGCTTTTTTAAATATTTGGAATATTTAAAATTTTTCTTGTTTTGCAAAAGTGAAATATCTATATTTTTCTTTAAATTTTCTTTTTGTTGAAACTTTTATAGCATGTCTGTGGAAGAATAAATTTTCATTTTAGGCTTTTTAGGGCTCCACAATAATAAAAAAAATTTCAGTGTTATTTTTCTTTCTTTCTTTATATTTTTATAAATTAATTAATTAATTTTTATTTATATACTTACTGAAATTTTTATTTTGTGCGTTTAGCAACTCCAAAAAAAAAAAAAAAAAAAAAAAAAACTTCTTTGAAATACTATCAAAATTCCTTAGGACACTGTGTAAACAATGAAAGATTTTCTTTATCAATTGACATTATTTTTATTAATTTTCCTACAAAAATGTAACGCATGGGCTTGCGAGGATCGAACCCACGAGCATCGCGTTATCACCATGATGTTCAAACCAAATGCGTTAACGAGCGACGAAAAAGGTTGTTTAAATTTTCATTAAAGTGGAGGCGTCTTCTTTTTCAGAATGACACAAAGATACGATGATAAAAATCGAATTTAAAAAAAAAAGCTTCTAAAAGAATATATATATATATTTAATAAACTTTTTATTTTATGCTTTTTAGTATCTAAAAAAAGCTTTTTACAAAAAACTCTTCAAAAATTCTTAGAATAGTCTGTAGACAATGAATTTTTTTTTTTTTTTTTTTTTTTTTAGCAGTTGACACATTTTCTATTAATTATCTGTAAAATTTAACACATAGATCCTTCGGGGATGGAACTCACCCCCATCTTATTAGCAACTTGACACTCTAACCAACTGATCCAACGATTGCCTATAAGGACTGCTTTCATTTACTTTAAAGTTGGGGTGCCTTGTTTATTAACGTGACATGAAGACGTGATAACGAAACCCAATTTCAATAAAAAGCTTCTAAAAAAATATTTATTTATTTATATTTATTTAAATTTTTAATTTGGGCTTTTTAGTAACTAGATAAAAAGCTATTTAAAAAAATCTTCAAAAGTTATTAGGATACTGTGTACACAACGAAATATTTCCTTTTATCAACAGGCGCCTTTCCTATTAATTATTTAAAAAATTAACATGAGGCTCTAATCAACTGAGCCATTAAAAGATAAAGATACAATGAATTGCTTACAATTTATTTATTTATTTATTTTTTATTTTTTAAGTGGATGTGTCTCGTTTTTTAGCGTGACAGAAAACGCGATGACAAATTTAACTTTATATAATAATATATAATATATATAAAAAACTTCAAAAAATATTTATGTATTTTGTACTTGAAACTTTTTATTTTGGGCTTTTTTAATATCTAAAATATTTTGTGTTTTCTAATATCTAAAAAAGAAAAAAGAAAAAACTTCCTAAAAAAACTCTTCGAAAATTCTTAAGGTATTGTGTAGTCAACGGAAAACTTTCTTTTATTAACTGACACCTTTTCTTCTAATTATCCTCAAAAATTAACACGCCGGACCTTCCGGGGACCGTACTCTTGACCACCGCTTTATTACCGTCACGCTCTAACCAACTGAGCCACGGAGCCACAAACGGAATGGCTTATATTTACTTTAATTGTTTACTAGCGTGACACGATGACAAAGTCAATTTCATATAAAAAGCTCCTAATTTGTTTGAAAATGCAGTAAATACGATTCTAGCTCTTATTCATAATAGGTGGCCATCATGCGCCCAGTGGAAAATGCCGGGTTAAGCTCATCACCATAGCCAGAATCTCCGTACGTCAATAATGAGCCTCCACCTACCTGTATTTTAAAGAAAAAATTGCTGTCTTTGCCTAGAGGCATTTTAAAAGAATGCAAAGCCATGCGGGTACCCAAATTAAATTGTTTCTTTTCTGAAAAAGTAAGTATGGCACTGGTCTCCTAGATTTATTTATTTATTTAAACAAATGCAGTCTTTTTTGCTTGTAGATAGCTTTCAACACGATTTACTGTTTCTTCTTTTACATATATAAAAATCCCTTGTATAATTTAAAATCTGTATTAGGATTGATTTTGTCACATTGACGTTATCATTTTCGGCCAATTCTATGAAGGAAATACTACTTCATTAAAGACGACACACAACATCCCTGCCTGGAAGTTATTTTTCTGAGTATACGTCTCCTTTTGTAGAACCATACACATAGCCCCGCTTCTTAAAATTGTCGTTTACGCTTTTAGATCGTTTGATTTTTGTTGATACTTGTCTTTGTAAAATACCGTGTTACTTAAAAGAAGTTATCTGGCATTTCTCGAATTCTTATAAATGGAGTTCTCGTTCCCATTTCAATAGTGTAGGGGAAAGAGAAAATACAATGTTCTGAAGTCTGTACAGATTTAGACCGGTGTAAAATAGGTATTTAACAAATTTCTTACGTCATAAACCTGCTTAACTGTAGTATCTTGGATGTCAGCAATTATCCATTAATAAGAGTGATTGCTTTATTCCGATTGGAATCTTTTACCCACTTTAGTTACTCATTCATTCTTTTTTTTTTTTTCTACTCAGGTGGGGAAGGGAGTGAGTTAGTCCTTGCAATTATGTATTTGCATATTAACTTTCTTAATATATTTGTTTTACATCCATTTATGGTACAAAATCACGGCTTTATTTCGGGAATAAAACATTATTTATTTATTTACTTATTTTATTTTTAACCCGTTTGTAGTCGCTACTTGGTCGATTCACCACCCATCCCTTTAAGTTTTTATTCAACAGCCACCAAAAATTTTTAGAAGTGGCATTTGATATACATAAAAGGCGAATCGACTCGACTAATCGACGATTATGTATATCGAATGCCACTTCTAAAATTTTTGGTGGCTGTTGAATAAAAACTTAAAGGGATGGGCGGTGAATCGACCAAGTAGCGATTACAAACGGGTTAATTGACAAAAATATTTGTGACATCTTGAACATATAAATCTCTGAAAAGTTTGCCTCGTGAATGATATATTAATGAACCTACATTTGAACAGAGGTACATGTTCATTGCTATCTTAAATAAATAAAACAACTTTATAATTTATAAAACTTTTAAATATATGAAAGTGTTTGTACAAAGTTCATTAATATTACTGTTTAATTACGGAAAATATAAGTACATTTGAAAGTCTGCCTTTCGCTGCTCTGGTTGAAGTAGTGCTTATAAATTTTTTGAATTAAAGAAAAAAAAAGTAACAAAAGTGTGAGATTGAATTAAAATTGAATTAAAATAAAATAAAAATCTTTTAGATTTGTGAATTTGCAAAAGTTAGTTATTTCTATGACCGTTGAGTTTTAGGAACAAAATTATTTAAATGTTAATATTAAGAGAAAAATTTAATGAAATAAAAAAAGCAGTAAATGAAATACTACATGTAATATATCATTAATGTCCTAAATATAACAATTTAAACTCATTATGAGAATTTAAATGAATAAAACTACAAACGAACAGTTAATTTTAACTTAAAAAAGAATTGCATTCAAATTCATTTTTTTTCGACATAAAAAGAAACACTCGTGTGTTTACTTACCTATATAATTATGTTTGTCATTAATTGGTTTTTTGTTTTCATTTTAAGAATTTTAAAGTTAAAATGAAATTCTGATTTAAACCTTCGCGGCACAAGGTAATTCGGATCATTTAAATTACACTGCCACCGGAAATCACGAACAAATTTAAATTAAAAATATTTAAATTTTAAGTTTAAAAAAAATGCTTTTTCTGCAACGTTATAAACGTTAAGTTTCGCTTAAAAATTTACGTTTATAACGTAGGATGATATAAACCGATGTTATAAACGCATTTCATTTATAACATCCCGGAATTATTTTGGCAAAAATTTCCGGGATGCGTTTTTGCAGCTGAAGCTTAATAATTGCGTCCTGGCAGCGAGGTCAGCGCGCCACAAAGAGTTGATGCGTTTTCAACCAATTATTTGATTGAACTAAATAATTTGACGTTAGCAAGATTTTGTACTTATTAATATGTGTACTACTTTTCATAGCTATATTTTGAAGGATTTAGCTTTGTATAAAGAAATACAATTCCGGACAGATCGTCAAACTTTCTCCTTTATGTGTATAGGTAAGCAAATTTAAAATTGTTACGTGCACTAGAAAGAACATTTTCTGCGTGATAATTTTGGTAAACGAAATTTTCGATGTTTATATCAAAAGTTTTTGTCAGACTCAAATTTTTTAGTCCACACTTAACTGTAGATGTAATTCCAGTTTTTAGCTACATTGCGAGACAGTGACTTGTCAAGAAAACGTTATAAAATTTGAATGCAGCAACATAAAGTTATATAAAGCTATCTATTTCAAATATTAAATATCTATACTTTTAAATATATTTATAAAATCAAATTTTTTCAATTTTTCCGAATGTCTACTTAAAATTTATAACTTAAATGTTTAAAAGTCGATCCCTAAAATGTTAAAAAAAAATGCTATTCATCACCTGAGGTGTTTTTATAATGAAACAACTTAGTTAAAAAGAAAATGCTTTGTCATTAGTCTGGTTGTATGTTAATTAAAGCCGACTGAACGCAGGAAGATCCAATTCCTAGAGTGAATGACTTTCGTGTATTCATCACAAGAAAACTATAAAAAGATTTAAAGGCAAAATATTAAAGGCGATTGGAAATACAATGCGTCACAATATTAAAAATAAAGGACTTAAATGGTATTAATAAAAAATAAATATATATATTTAAATAATATGTGCACATCATGGTTTTTAAAACAATCGAAACTTGTTTATTTGCCAATCTGTTAGGTACACATGTTTTACAAAAACGTGCAGGAAACAAGAACATTTAATTTTTTTTAGAAAAATAGTATTATTATTATTATTATTTATTTTCTAACTTAACAATGTGTAAAAATGTAAGGAGATGTCTTACCGTTTCATAACATTATGTTCACGGTTTGAATTCTTTTTTTTTTTTTTTTTTTTTTAATTCCATCTCACACTTTTTGCTTTGATTTCTTTTTAATTAATTTTTTTTTAAATCCCTAATTCAACCCGATCCGTTCTGGGTAGACCTACTAGTATATACATATATATAGGAGAGGAGGGTATTATGGAAAAGTCGAGAAATATGGAATACCAAGGTTTTGGCTCTGATTAGTGCTGCTATCTCTTTAAAATACCATAAATTACTCAAGAAGGATTCCCACGAAGCAATACAGTAAGAAGCAACCGGTTGTTGTTGTCGTACCATTCTCTATACAGAGCTGCCAACCAAATCCGGCAAATTGTTAGTACCGCCCCTTTTCCTACACCACTTAATTTTTAGAGTAATTCTCTTCAAATATATTTACAATGAATGAAGAAAACAATTACTATAAAAATTAAGTGGTGTAGGAAAAGGGGCGGTACTAACAATTTGCCGGATTAGGTTGGCAGCTCTGTCTATATAACAAAATATGGTTTGTGATTTTCAAGTTTTTGCAGGTACATTTTCAAACATTTAAACTTACTAGTACACATGTGATTTGAACATTGATGTTAAGCATAATGTATGCTCAAAGAATTATATTTTGTTATACTTTGGTTGTTTTTTAGCTGAAAATATTTTGTCCATCAATTTAAAAGTTCATTTTCCAAGATGGCTTGTCGGGTATTATGGAATATTAGGTATTTCATAGTATCATCTGAAATTGACTTCATGCATTCAACTAAAGAAAAAGAAAATAAAGATGCCAGATGTATCTTCTGTCACAGAAAATTCTCCGAAGATGATTTTATGAAGTTTAATTAGTTTTTCTATGGTTTAAACAGTTTAAACCACCTATTCCATATTACCCGACTATTTCATATTAACCTCCATTTGTAACTTTTTTTTAAAAGTAAACATTTTATAACAACAAAATATATATTTTTTGCTTTTTCTTTTTTTTTTTTTTTTTTTTTTTTTTTTTAAGTGGCAATTCATTACAAATGATTACACCATGTACTCATCATGATTTCGGGGATTTTTATTAAAAACAAGCAAAGTTATTTTAAGAAATGTAAATGATATTCCTTAATACCCTCCTCTCATCTATTTATGTAGAAAGATATAGATAGACAGATAATTTTACGTGTATGTAGCATGAAGAAAAATAGACGACCGAATGTGAAAATTATCCACAAAAACCGAAAAACCCGTTAGTAGTCGCTATAGACAGCGCCACTTAATACAGATTGCACACTTTTTATTTAACTGTCACCAATAATTTTAAGAAGTGATGTGATCGACGTTTCTTCGATTTTTATTCGCGTTTTATGTATATCAAATGCCACTTCTAAAAAATGTTGGTGGCTATTGAATAAAATACTCTGGAAATACAGAAGTATTTGCGGCAAATCGACCAACTAGCGACTACTAACGGGTTAAATTAAGGTGTTATCACGGAGGTTAAATAGATTGTAGGTCAGTGTTCTGAGCAGTCAGTATTTTAAATACCATATTTTATCTAAAGCAGTCTTTGTGTTGTTCTTGATAAGATATTTTCTGCAAGCAATTAGTGCAGATTACAATAAAAAAATTTATATAAAATAGTGACCGATGAGAACCCTGTTGAAAGTTAAACATTGTAAGAATTTTTTTAGATGAAAAGTGTTTAAAATATATGTGAACGCATGATTTATCTCCTTTGTTCTTATTTATTTATTTTTATTATTATTATTTACTATATTATCGTATCTAATAGTAAATACATATTAATCATTCAACACATAAATTACAAGTATTGTATCAGGTTAAGTAAAATGTGATTCCACCGTTATTTTGCTGCTTTCAGTTGCACTCGTTATATTTCTTTCTGACCTTATAAAGAGAGTTGTTGAAATTCTATTATACTTGAAACAATATCTGTGTGTACAATTGTTGTGTTTATCTACAAATTTCTTACTCATTAACTTTTTTTTGATATTCAAAGAGTAAAATAATTCAATTCAATAGCCAATGCTGATTCTTTAAAATTGATTATTTAATCCTTTGCTTGCTTTACTCAAATTTATAAATATTTATTATAAAATTTAATACATCATTAAAATAATTAATTTACTTTCCAATATTTTTTTTTTATATTTTCTGTATAAATAAAAAATTAAAATTTACTTTATAAAAATTTAATTTCCGATTTTGACCATGTACTCCTAAGACCTCCGCTCAGTCATTTGGTCTTGACTCCAACCTAAAAACCGATTTTTGATTACTTTGCTCGTTCGGGGATATTTCTATTTTTCATTTAATGCTTTTAGTTTTATTATTATTTTTTTAAATATCACTTTGTATTAAAATGTTATGGAAAATTTAGGCTTTATTGCTATATAACTGCAATAAAAATTTAGAGAATTTTATAATTAGTTGAATTTTGATTTCGATTTTTGCTGATTAAATTTCACACTGATTGCCTGAAAAAATATGCTATTATTCTAAACTTTTCAAGATATTGAAAGTAAGAAAAATTAGCTCTGACATTATCCAGAATAAATAAATGGATTTAAAATGTACAAGTATTATAACATCTGAAATAGAAAGATAAAACAACTGTTAACACTTATTAAAAATTACAAGTTTTAAAAGTAATTATTTTCCAATTTATTGTAAAAAGAATTATGATCATATTTTACTGATACAGTAGAGCCACGGTTATCCAAACCCCGATTACCCGAGTTCTGGGTTAACTGAGGTAATTCCGAAAAGGCCACGTCCCGAATGAGGCGTGGCTATTGACAAATTACTACATTTTGCTATATGACAAATTTTACTATACATTACATTTTTTTTATAATTTATGTATTGTATTGCCTTGTTAACTTTACTACGTTTAAATATGTAATAAGTGCTTCGTTTTACTTTACTGACTACGTTTTCATCCATTTTAAACTTTGCCGTATGTTTCCCTTCGGTTTATGACGGAGTCCGGTTATCCAAGATTTAGATTATCCGAGGTACCGTCAGTCTACATTACCTCGTATAAGCCAGGCTTTACTGTATCTCCACCGTTAAAAGATATATGATCTATTAACATTTTAATGTTGATTAACTCAATAAAAATACGAGTAATACTTACAGAAACACAGCGTATTAATGACTTTTTCTTTTTTTCTTTCTTTCTTTCAACTATCTTTTAAATTTGAACTATAAATAAATTCAGAACTTTCAACAAACACCATAAAATGCAAGAACTCGAGTTCATACATTTTATGGTGTTTATTCAAAGTTTTGTATTTATTCTTTTAAATGCCTGATCTCTAGGGTTTTCTTTATAATTTTGAAGTATAATGCTCGTATTAATAAATTAAATGTTAGTTCGCCAATGAAACAAATTTAAATATTCAGCAGATTGCAATGTTATTATTTTACCCTAATTATTTTAAGAACTTTCCAGCGAGTACTAAAATATAAATCAAAAGAAAGGTATATAAATGAAAAATATAGTTGACGAGTTAATGTATACAATTTAAGATGTACTTTAAAAGATAAATAAAATTTAAATTTTAAATTTTGCCCTTTTAAAATTGAAATGCAGTAATTACGATTATTATTATTACTATTACTATTATTAAGAATTCAGAAATAAAAACACACTTTGCTTCAATTACACATCTTAAAACTTTAAAAAAACATAAATATATATATATTTTTTCAGATTTTGAAGAATATGTATATATTTAAAAATAAAACATAATTAAAATAATAATTTTTTTTAAATATATAATTCACTTTTATGTACTTATTTGAAACGCTAAAATTTAACACGGAGAATTTTGCATGCCACACAGCATTTTCCTAGAAAAATGTATTCGTGTAAGTTTAATTTGAAATTCAAATACATGAGACTATAATATTTAATTTATAACTCTCATTCACTCTTTTGATTTTTCTTTGGGACAACGTAAAAGAGATTATTTATTGTTGCTTATTTTGCTTTGTCAACAAAAACTTTTTTAAATTCTTTCAAAAGATAACTAGGAAAGGAAAAAGATAAGTAATTTGTTTTATACAATATAATTTTTTTTTTTTTTTTTTTTTTTTTTTTTTTGTAAACTATTTAAAAATTGTGTTTAAACTTAAAAAATCTGAAAACTGAATTCAAAAATATTGTTTCTACTTAAAAGTCAAAATCTTAATTCGTTCATAAACATAATAAATAGATAAATAGATACATTTTTCTTCAAAAATTTGCATACGGTCGAAACAATAAATAACAATAACATCAATAATATATATTTTTTTTAATTTTCTTTTAGCTAAAATTTGAAAACAACTTTTAAATTTATTTTAATATCAACATGAACAGCGAGTTTCATCTTATTTTTACTACATTTATATATTTAAATGTTTTATAAGAATAAACGAATAATAAAAGGATTTTCATTTACATTGAATGAAGCAGGACTCTGTAAAGACTCTAGTTAATTCTATTAAAGGAAGAAAAATTGCCTTATCAACTAGTTTTCGTTTTATCTCTGCAGCTATATCGCTTAGTTATGGCAGCCTGCGCTCTTCACACAAATGTTTACATTCATATCTTCAATCACTTCTTTACCAAGTTGATAATGATGATAAACTTCATGTTATTTCATTTTTGTCATCACAAAGTTCTATTTTTCGACTTAAACTCGTACGTAAGTTCCGTTTAAAATTTGACCGCCTGCTGCCTCATACTACTGATACTGATATTTGTGGATCGCCGTCTGTGACTTCAAACTGTACTGTAAATATGTCTTCTCGCACCTTCTCTCAAAGTGAATTAAATGTGTTGAATCGTGGACTTAACTTTGCTTTAGGCAGACGATCTGTGGATACTTTTAAACTTTTAGCCTCCGTCGAACCTGTTATTTCAAAGCTTAATTGTAAAGAACAGCACTCTATTCGTAATAGTATTTCAAGAGTATTGTTAAAAAATAAACTTAGTTTTCCTTCAAATTATAATTCTGATATACAAGTTTTGAAAAACTTATCGAGCGACTCTTCAATTGTCATTACACGTGCTGATAAAGGCCGCATTACTGTGATCCTTGACAAGTCTGTTTATGATGAAAAAGCATATGAACTCTTAAACGATAATTCCACTTATGAACTCTTAGACAAAGACTTAACCCCGTCATTCCAACGCAAACTTAATTCTCTCATTAGTGAACTTGAAAAGTCTAAATCTATTGATCGTGCTCTCTCTTCTAAATTAAAATGTTATACTGGTTCTGCACCTATTATGGTTTACCTAAAATCCATAAACCTAACATCCCCCTTCGTCCCATTGTTGATTATACTAAGTCGCCTCTTTACAATCTTTCACGTTTTCTATCAAATTTATTAAAACCCATCATTACTTCTTCTAATTATAGTTTAAATTCTGCTTTTGAGTTCCTAGATGCTTTAAAATTAATTCAAGTTCCCTCTAGTTGTATTATGATATCTTTAGATGTTGTGTCTCTCTTTACTTCTATTCCCATACCATTTGCATGTAATATTATTCAAGATATATATCCTAATTTCAATATTGACACTAATTTAAATTTAAATACTGTACTTGATCTTACCACTTTTTGTTTATCTTCTAATTGTTTTATTTTTAATGATTCTTACTACCGTCAAATTAACGGAACTGCCATGGGTGCCCCTATATCTGTCATTATTGCTGAAATTGTAATGCAATACTTAGAAAACAAAATTAATTCCCAGTTACATGATAAAATTTTTTTCTGGAAAAGGTATGTGGATGATATTTTTATAATTACTAAGCAACCTTATGTTAACGATATTTTAGATTTTGCTAACTCTTTATGTCCTGCTATTCAGTTTACCCTTGAAACAGAAATTAATAATGAACTGCCCTTTCTTGACATCCTTATAATGCATAAAACAGTCAATCATTTTTTACATTTTTCAACTTCAGTCTATAGAAATCCCACCTTCTCTGGTCACTATCTTAACTTCAATTCAGCTAATCCTTTATCGCATAAACTTGCAGTCATTCGTACTCTTTTACATCGTGCAAAGTATTATTGTAGTAATCCCGAATTATTAAATAATGAACTATCCAGAATCTTTTCTGATTTAAAAAATAATGGTTACCCCCCTCGTTTTATTAAAAGAATTTATAAAGAAGAGTTTTATTTTTCATTTAAATCAGTTTATCCTAAAGTTAAAAATTCCACTTATCGTACTACTATCCCTTATTATAAAGGTATCTCTGAAAATATCTCAAAATTACTTAGAACAGTTAATATTTCTACTAGTTTTAAACCTCAACTCCGTATTAGTAACTTTTTCTCAAACTTTAAACCCGCTGTCCCCCCTCTTAAACGTCTTGGTGTAATCTATAGTATTCCTTGTAAAAATTGTGATTCTACATATATCGGTGAAACTGGCAGAACAGGTGAAATTAGATTAAAGGAACATAAACGCTCTTATAAAATAGGAGATTTAAGATCTAAACTTGTAATCCATTCTCTCAATAGTGATCATATACCAGATTTTGAAAACTTTAAAATTTTAGCTTCCAATATAAATATTTATGAATCCCGTATTTTTCTAGAGGGCGCTTTCACTAAAATGCAACATTCTTCCTTGAACGAGGCTAAAGCTATTCCTCCTGAATATTTAATCTTGATATGATGTATTTAGAATTTTTGTAAATGTTGTGTTTGTATGTTTGACACTGAGGAGGGCTAGTGTTCTAGCCGAAACGTCTGTCTTGTGTTTTAAATGTTTTTTAATTAAAATGTATTTTTAAAGTTTTAAATTTTTGTATCTTTTATCTCATTTTTAAGTGTTACATTGGTTTTAATATATTAATGAGACGTATAAATTATGTTTAATTTTATTAAATTTAATTAAAATAATTCAGAATTAAACAAAAACCATTTTTTAAAAATCTTCTCTGACTGGAATCGAACGCTAGACCTTTAGGTTCGTAGCGCGAAGCTATACCTGAACGCCACGCCGTTCACGTAGACAATGTTTTTTTTTTTTTTTTTTTTTTTTTTTTTACAATATAGATTTTTTGTTTGCTCCCAGAACGGTTACAAGCATACAAACATTACATACATACAGGTGAAGCTAATAGAAGCGTGTTAAAATGGCATGCTTTATATTAAAATTGGTGTAAATAGTACTGTTTGATTTTTCATTATCCCAGTATGCAACATAAAAGTGATTCCAGTCCCCAAAAGGTATTACTATTACAACATGTTTAATTCAATATACCGCACAAAACTCTACAAAAGGTAATACGTTAATGTACATTTTACCTTATTCAAAAGCACGAAACGTGGTTTCTATAATATATAGTTAGAATATGGTTTGGTTTGAATTAAAGTTTAAAAGACTACACAAAACACATTAAGGGGTATTCGGGAAAACTGCTTGCTTTTTTGTTGTATTTTTTTGTTACACTATGAATTTTAAACATTTTAGAACTAACAAAGAAACATTCAAAAGGTGTCGTCGTCAAAAAATATTGAAAAAAAAAAAAAAAAAAATTGATGTGATTCTGCTCTTCATGAAGCACCAGAAAGTAAAAAAAAAATAATAATAATCCGCTGAAATGAATTACAGCGACCAGAAAAAATTATCAAAATTAAGCCTATTTGGAGATTTTACACTGTTAGGCGATTGATTTTGAGTACGTGGCGGATAAACAAAACACGGTTCTGTTCGTACACGGCAATCTCGGTGCTAGCGAACTGAACGCCTGACAGCGCTAAATCGCCAAGAATGCTTAATTTTGATAAATTTTCGTGGTCACTGTAAATCATTTCAGCCGATAATTTTTTCACTTTCTGGTGCTTTATAAAGAGTAGAATTACATTTTTCTTTTTTCGATATTTTTTGAAGACGACACCTTTTGAATGTATCCTTGTAAGTTATAGAGTACCTATGATTTGGATTCGTCTATGTTTCTGTCATACATCAGTGGGATATACGCAGAAATTACACATTTTAAATTTTCGATATAATAATAGAGTTTTTATTTGTACAATGCAACGTCCTTTTTATAATAGTACTTTAATATGTTTAAGGAAATTTTAAGCAATATAAAGAAATACACAAAAAGAATGTAATTTATTTTTCCTTTTTCGAAAGTAAAGGTGTATACGTACCTACCAACTTACTAATTAATATTCCGGAAGATTTTTATAACACGGCCCTTTTTCTACACCACTTTATTTTTAGAGAATGATCCTAAAATTGTCAGTTCCAGCCACTTTTTTTTTTTTTTTTTTTTTTCACACCAGCCTTTTTAAAAGTATTTTTCTTCTTGTTTAAATGTCATTACGTTTGAAAAAGATAATCTTAAAAAGAAAAAAAAAAAAACTGGTATGGAAAAAAGACGGATACTAACAATTTTACGGAATATTAATTAGAATGTTGGCCGGTATGCCTTTATGCATTTGTAGTGCATTTAAAGACTAAAATGGATTACACTGAAGTAATCCATTATATTACTTTTTCTTTAAAATTAAATACCTAATCCTAACAATTTAGGAGGTATTTCTTACGCCGTGATAAAAGACAAAACAGATTTTGGGTAGGCTCAGGTAAGTGTTAAGTAATACATGCTTGCCAACTTACTAATTAATATCCAGAATATTGTTAGTACCCGCCCTTTATTTTTCACACCAGATGATTTTAGAGTAGTTTTCTTCTTATTAAATCATAATTACATTTGAAGAAAAAATTCTTTAAAAATAAAGTTGTATGGAAAAGGGATGGGTTCTGAATATCTTCTGGAATATTAATTAGTAAGTTGGCAGGTAGGGGCAATATATAGGCTACAGAAAAATATATCGACACTAAGCAGTACACTCAAATTCATAAATGCAACATAAATTAAAAAAAACTTTTCGCTTATTTTAATATATGATTATTTATTCTTACTGTAAAGTAGGTTAAATATCCCTTTCACACCTTAACCTTTACTATAAAATTAAATAAGTAGCGTGGGTGAGTGTGTTTTGCACTAAAATGCTTCTTACGTTAAAAAGCTTGGTTTAAATAAGTAAAAAATTTAGTTAATTTTTTTTTTTTCCTACGGTATAATAAACACCGGATAAATATACGGATAAATAAATATAAAGATACTTTTGCCTACGTTCTGTTTATATAGTGTTTGTAGTTTTTCTATAGTTATCTTGATCCCCAGATTTAACCTCCTTTGACTTCTTCTTGATGAATTATGTGAAACACAAGTAAATACTTTCATAGGGGCCCGCATAAAAAGTAATAAAGACTTGTATAACATATGTAATAAAGTCTCCTTTACAATCATTGCTAGTGGATTCAATTAGAAATTTTATTTACCAAATTTAAGAAAATCAGAATACATGATTATACAAATCATTTTCTTTTAATTTCTGATTTTACAGTTTCTTTTAGGCTAATTATTAGCAAATTTTGATTTTTTAATTTCTGAAACCGTTGCTCTATCTCTCCTAAATTGCTTAAACATTGCGTTTTAAATAATCTATAAAATTTTTACTTAATATTTATTTTACGATTATCAAAACCAAAAAGCGTGCTTTTATTTGAAAAAATATTTTTCCACTCTTTGAAAACGAAAATAATTCACCACCGAAATTAAAATAAATAGAAATAAAATTTGATTTTTTTTTTAATTGTCTTAATTTTTATAAAATTTGATGCATTGTATATAAAATGTTTTGTTGAATTAATAAACATTAAAATTTTTTGAATATTTAAATTTTTATTGTAACATCACAATGTAAAGAACAAAAAATGATAGTATAAATGAAATAAAATTTAAAAACATCAACGAGATAGTTAAATGTACAGCATTTTGAATGTATTAAAAATTCTTCTATAGATTGTAGTACATAAACCAAAACATATTTATAGTAAAATTTTCAAATAAAATATACTTGATTTTTCTTTGAACTTAAAATATATATTTGCAATGAACATTATGATTACATCGGAATTGTTGGTAGTCATACTTTATTTTTTTAAAAAAAGCAACTTGACATATAAACAGAAAAATGCCTTATTTGCACTTTTTGCTGCTTTGCAAAGGCTAAGGGTTTTTAAAAGGAAGTTTAAAAATACGACTGAAAACTTATTATTAGAGAAAGCATAGCTTCTGAATAAAACTGAAATAAGAATTATGAAATGAAAATCCTTTTTTATTCCAAAATCAATAGGTATTTTGTATTCATACAAAACTTCCTTAAAAAGGAAATAAGTTTAGGAAAATAATTAATTTGTAAATATAATTTAAAGCACATAAAGAGAAATATATTATATTATATTATATTTCAATTTATTTTTAATTTATTTTTTAAACTGTAAATAGGAATTTTAAGTGTAATCAAGTACCGATTTATTTTATCGAAACATATGCAAGTATTTCTTTTCTTTATATGTTTATTTTATTTTCCTTATTATTATTATTATTATTATCAATATAATTATTCAAATTATTATATATCAGATAAGCTAAATACCTCCGATATATATATATTTATTTTTATTTATTTATTTATTTATTTTTTGCTGTTGTTTGTTTGTTTCCAGGAAAATTAGGAATTCTGTTATTAATATTTATTAATTGTTTGGAATTGCTCATAATTTGTCATTAAGATAAATACGTTACAAATTAAAATGAAATAAAATTTACAGGTGACATTTTAACAATGTGCATAAAATTTCCTCGAATTCTCTCTTTCTCGCTCTCTTTGTGTGTGTATGTTGGATGATAAAAAAATCAAAACCAATAACAAGACATCATAAAATGACAAACGATGTCCATGACTACTATTTTTACAATTAAACGTATCTTACTAATTTAACTATTTCATTATTATTATTATTATTATTTTACAAAAGTAAAAATTGTATACAACTGCAAAATACTTTTTCTATTCTAGTATACAGAATAAACGGAAATGTTTAATTAAGTTTCTTCTTTCGAATAATTTAATAGTTTAGCACTAGTGAAATCCAAACCCCCGCAAATAACCATTTGAATGATCTTCGCAATTTAATAATAATTAATAAATAAAATTTGAAAAAATAATTTAAACATACAAATATAAGTAAATCATATAATAAACTAAATCATATAAAAAATATAATAAATTATAATAAAATACTAGTAGACTTAAAATTGACTGAAAATAAGTTATATAAACAATTATTTTTCTGAAATTATATAATTTTGGTTGCTGAATTTTTTGTTTATAACAATTTAAAATTCCTTTATGCGAAACGTAGCTGTGGAGAATGAGTGTTGCTTTAATTCATGCTATTGTGATGCATTTTGTCAATCTAGCCAGAATTATTTTTGTCTGTACATTTTTATGTTTATCATCACTTAGAGCACAAAACATATTTCCGAAATTTTTCTTGGAATTTATCATTCTTCTCTTTGATTGTAAGAACTTCTTAAATTGCTACTCGCTTGCCTTATATTTTTGTTTGAATTTAGGTTGTATTTCGAAATTATATAGTGTTACATCGGATACAATTTTATTTTTATACTTGTTGTTATATAATTTAATATAATATCGTAATTTTATGTATATTGCTATCTTGATGAAATTCTTTTCTACAAATGTATGAGAACTTTATTGCGTTCTTTGACAAATAAACTTTATGTTGCGCATTGTCTTCCGGATAATTTAAGTTATTTTAATTTTTTTTTCTTTGAATACTCACGTTTTCAAATATATATTTTCATTTGGAATAAAACTACTATTATATATGATTAAAACTTATTTATAAAATATATATTAATAATTTTATTTCATGACAATTGTTAACCATATGCTTTTTTATTTAGGTTTGGAAAGGTGTGGGAGTGGTTTCATACTTATGAAGTTTCAAGAAAATTAATTATACGAATTGGAATGAAACGGATCCTTAAAAAGAATGCAGTTAACTAAGTTAAACAAAATTCTAAAACATCTAACAATGTACAGCATAAAACTATTTTTAAATAATTTTACAACAAATATTTTCCCAAAGAAGTTAAAAAAGTTTCAATAAAAAAGCACCACATAACTGGCGTTGATAAAAATATTACTTACAAACTTTGAATAAACACCATAAAATGCAATAAACTCACAACAATTGTTTCGGGTCGACAAAACACACGACCCTTCATCAGGCGAATAAAGTAAGCACGAGTGCTGCAGTCAAAGCGGGAACGCACAAGCACAACGCACGGCAAAGCGGCAACTGCGTTGCCGCTTTGACTGCAGCACTTCTGATAAGATTAAAAAATATAATTTCTGATCGGGTAAAAAGTTTCACCGGGTACCCACTGCCTTCGGCAGTGAAGTCCCGTGCGCGCTGCGTGCGCGTATCCTTCCCTGACCCTTCGTGCCCCCTAAAAAAATCCTTTCTGATCGGGTAAAATCTCACACCGGGTAAACAGAATTTAAAATACACGTATTAGAATAAAATTTAATTTGCAATTAAAATGTAATTTATTTCCAATGAAATTCGATTAAATTTGATCTACTGTTCCATTCCAAATCAACAAAGCTTTCAAATGATGTATTACTTATGAAAATATTTTAATTAGTAGCTGAGATATAAAAGAAAATTTAATCCGGACACCCTAAAACTTGTAAGTCGGGTGAAATCTCGAATTCCAATTTCAATAATAGAAAAGTACTTTAAAATATCTTTCGAATGACGTATTTAAAAGAAAAATAATTAATCATGATTAGAATTTGAAAGATTGAAATTTTAAAATATTACAGCGCCATCTGGCGGTGGAAGTTTCTGTAATCTACTGCTCAATTCCAAGTCAACAAAGCTTACAAATATTGCTTATGAAATTATTTTAATTAGTAGCTGAGATACAAAAGAAAACCGATTCAGGACACCTCAAAACGTGTGAATCAGGTGAAATCTCGAATTCCACTTTCGATAATGTAAAAGTGCTTTAAAATATCTTTCGAATGACGTATTAAAAATTTTTTTTATCATGAGTAGAATTTGAAATGCTGAAATTTTTAATTTTCACAGACATCTGGTGGTGGAAATTTCTGTAATCTACTGTTCAATTCCAAGTCAACAAATCTTTGAAATGATGTATTATTTATGAAATTATTTTAATTAGTAGCTGAGATGCAAAAGAAAACCGAATCAGGACACATCAAAGCGTGTAAATCAGGTGAAATCTCGAATTCTACTTTCGATAATATAAAGGTACTTTAAAATATCTTACGAATGACGTATTAAATTTTTTTTTATCATGATTAGAATTTAAAATATTGAAATTTTAAAATATTCATGGCCATCTGGCGGTGGAAATTTCTGTAATCTATTATTCAATTCAAAGTCAACAAAGATTTCAAATCATGTATTACTTATGAAATTATTTTAATTAGTAGTTGTGATACAAAAGAAAACCGATTCAGGAGACCTCATACGTCTAAATCAGGTGAAATCTCGAATTCCACTTTCGATAGTATAAAAGTGTTTTAAAATATGTTTCGAATGACGTATTAAAAAAAATAATCATGATTAGAATTTGAATTAATGAAATTTTAAATTATTATAGCGCCATCTGGCGGTGGAAATTTCTGTAATGTACTGTTCGATTCCATATCAACAAAGCTTTTAAATGATGTATTACTTATGAAATTATTTTAATTAGTAACTGAGATACAAAAGAAAACTGATTCAGGACACTTCGAAACGTGTAAATCAGGTGAAATCCACTTTCGCAAATTCGACTTTCGATAATATAAAAGTACTTGAAAATATATTTCAAATAACGTATTAAATTTTTTTTAATCATAATTAGAATCTAAAATATTGAAACTTTTAAATATTACAGCGCCATGACACCACAAAACGTGTAAGTCAGGTGAAAATTCGAATTCCATCACTTACGGTTAATGGAAGTAAATAGAAAAATAAAGTGTTGCTATAAAAACTGGCATCCTCTTTCGAGAGATATACTATCAGGCGTGTTAGGATAAAATTTAATTTTCAATTAAAATGTAAATATTTTGTTTATTGACAGAAATCGATGAAATTTGAACTGCAAGTTTGTTTTGTGGTGTTAAGATTATATACTAAATGTCGTGTGCGAAACAGTGGCGGATCCAGAACCTGACTTTTTTTTTTGGGGGGGGGGGATAAGGTTTTTTAAAGTGTTATTCTAGACCAATAGCTCCCCCCCTCTAAAATCCGCCCCTAGCTCCCCCCCTCTTAAATCCGCCACTGGTGCGAAAGTAAAAAATTGAAGGAAATTGAAAATTGCAATTTTTAATCCCAGTCCTAAAACATCTGACCTAAATCAGTGGCAGATGTTTTTTTTTTTCCTTTCCGCTTTCCAGACATATTCGTCTGCGAATATGTGTTTTGGCTGAAGCGTATGATTATAAAAATTCTTTTAATTATCTGTATAAATTTTTATTATGAAGCTACCACATATATTCATGGATATATTAGGTCGTTGCAAAAATTCGTGCGGACGCGGATCATTTTATTGCCTCCAAAGACGAGAGCTTCTATCGCCGTGGTATACATTTGTTACCCGAAAAATGGGTAAAGGTTGTAGAAAGTAATGGAGAGTATTTTGATTAAAAATTGTCATTTGATTTCATGTATTTTTTATGAAATGAAGCAATAAAATACCGCACGAACTTTTGCAACGGCTAAATATAACGATTTCTTCAAAAAAAAATGTTTTAAATATATTGCCACGTTTTTAATTGTAACACGCAGAGTGTTCGACCCAGTGCAAAGCGATTTTTACGAAACTTTGCGTAATATATCAGACACAGCATGCTGCAATTTGATTGCAAAAATTTTAAATATCTTATAAAATATGAGCACTTTTATTAAATAATTTTTAACTACGCATACGCAAGCTTTATAAAAATGTAATTTTCATAATTTAATAGCCAAAAGTATTGAGCTACTTATATGAAAAATATCGTGTAAATACAAATAGTTATGAGTTATAGAATGAGCAGAATTTCAGTTCCTCTGAAAATCAAAGCTGAACTATAACGAGTTTTACTAACAATTTTATTTTGATTCAATCAATGATGGCAATACAGTATTCGCTGATTGTAAATGAATATTGATAAAGTCCCCTGTCACATTCCTTTTATTTTGAGAGGAACTGAAATTCTCTCAATTCCATAACTCATAAATGTTTGTATTTACACAATATTTGTTTGGGGTTTTCATGTAAGTAGTTCAGCAATAGTGGCTAATAAATTATGCAAATGAGATTTTTATAAAGCTTGTGCCTTCGCAGTTAAATATTATTTAGTAAAAATGCTCATATTTCGTAAGATGTTTAACATTCTTCTACTCTGATTGCAGTATAGTGCATCTAATGTAGTGTTCCACTGTGTTTAATACCTACGTGTTATAACTAAAAGAGTGACATTTTTTTCTTCAAACATAATAATAATAATAAAAATAAAAACATAAAAAAAAAAAAAAAAAAAAAAAAAAAATTAAATTATGCATCTCACAAAAATTGACATCATTATTACTCACTATAGTTCATGATGCTAATATATGTTATTCTGAAAGGATTATTATTTTTTACTTTTAAAGGTACTATTTTTCATATTTTTACTGTTAAGTTGTTGTTAAAAAAAAAAAAAAAAAGAAAATAGATAAACTTAGTATAACAATGGCAGTCTTAAATTACCAACTCAAACTGAAACTTTATTATCTTGTTTTATTTTTCATTTCATTTCGCACGCGCGCTTTTTATTTTCTAATTCAAAATTATATATATATATATATATATATATATATACATATAAACTTTTTCGATACTGTCCGTTTCGAAACTGACTATTATTAATATTCTTTTCTTTTTCTTTCAAAAAAAAAAAAAAAAAAAAAAAAAAAAATGATTTTTATAAAATTTTGACAAAAGCAGAATTTAGTTTAGTTATGGAGTACTATTAGCTTTCTTTTTTTTTTCCCACATTTTAACATCGTTTTTAAATTATTCAATTATATTTTCAATAAAATTTTGGTTTCGATAAATGTCCAACTATCGTAAATCTGGTATCATATAAATCCGTAGATTGAGACTAAAAGTCCTCTGTCCTAAAAACTGTTATATTTTCATGAATATGGTAGCCTCGGAAAAAATTAAACAAATCATTAGAAGAACCTTCCTATAGAAGAACCTTCACAAGCTAGAGCCAAAACGCTTTTTAAGCTTTACGTTTTACAAGCTGATTGAAAACATTTTGATTTTTCTTTAATTTTTTATTGGTTCTGTTTTCCTCTTCAGGAAAAAACTACTGCTGAAAGTATTAGATATAACATGTTCTTTATACTTTCAAACTTTTAATATGATTAATAAAGAATTTTTCTATATATCTGACAAAACGTCTAATAAGTGCCCAAATAATTATTGGTAGGCAGTGTAAAATTTTAATACAAAATTTCTAATTCTTTTTTCAAGACAGGAAAAAATGTATATAATATCCAGTTTATTTGACGTAAAACGTTTTCAATAAAAACTTTAAAGGAAATACTTGAACATGATTCACTAAAATAAACTGGTACTTCACTTAAACATAACATTTATATCTACAATCTAAAAGATAATCATAATAATTTTCCTTTTGTGTTTCAAAAATATTTTGCCGAATAACACTTGCTTCTTCTTCAAAGAAAGTTTTTATACAGACAAAATATCTATTGATTTTGGAATGGAAAAATCTTTTACGTTATATTTTCCCCTTGTATTTTATTCAAAAGTTTTGTTTAGTAATAAAAAGTTTTCAGCCATATTTTTAAACTTTCTTTTAAAATCCTTTGGCCTCTGAAAGCAGAAAAAGTGCAAATAAGGCACTTTTATGTTTAAATGTTAAGTTGCTTTTTTCTATGTTTTTATTTTTCAAGTATGGCTACAAACAATTCTGATGCAATCTTAACATTCACTGTAAATATATTTTAACTTCAAAGAAAAACGAAACATAATTTATTAAAAAAAAAAAAAAATATGCACATGAAACATTTTTGTTTACATGCTATAAATCGTAAAAGAATTTTGGAAATATTTGAAACGTTGTATTTTTAATGATTCTTTTTTTTTTTTTTTTTTTTTTTTTTTTTAATATCAATGTATTTAAATTTTATTTTTCGCTTAAAATTACAAAGGTATAATAGTCTGCAGAATATTCGAAAGTTGTATTCAAAATTCAATATTCTAAAAATTTGTTTATAAACAATTGATAAAATTTTTAATTTCTTGCGACTTAAAATTTCTTAAACCATAAACAATGCTA